>JAVQJG010223585.1:0-27843 GCA_036024015.1 Craterocephalus amniculus
TTTTATAAATGTATTCCTTACAAAAAAAGTGTTTTTGTAGAGAGCTAAGAACTGAAAGACCCCATACATCGCACCATTTAAAGGAATGATGTGCCTTAATTTTCTAGTCACACTCATGCTGATTAACACTCTGGAACACACATGCATCCAGGAAGTATAATATGCTACAGTTTGGCTTCTAAAGATATATTAAATTATGTTGTTTCGAGTAAAATATGGACGCTACCCACTCAGGACACTTGGATTACATTGAACGAGCAGTATGGAGGAATATTGCCAAGTTTTTGTGGACTTTTTGAACGGGCGCCGTTCAACATCGCTGTAACTGAACTGATGCAAAACGAAAATCTCCCCACATCTCCGGCTACATGATAAATATCAAAAAAGTTTTCCAGTTTCTGGTACAAGAAGACCCGATAGAGGAGGAAATGTCAGCTTTTTCATCAGAACCAGTCAGTCAAACAAAATAATTACTTCCAAGCAGCTTTATGACTTTGACAATGTTGCATAGAGCCTCTTTAATCTGCATGAGGGTAAGTAGAAAATGAAGGCACCTCACTCCCAGGGTGAAGTATTCCTTTAAGAAGACTTGTGTCATTTCACCCAATTTACTGCACAGATTTACAAATTTTACTATGTTGTCACAATACAGATAGTTTTGGTGACTGTGCATAAACAAAATTAAGAGTATAGCATAAAAAATCACCTATTCTCATGAAAAATAATAGATTGTACTTTACCAGGAACTGTTCAGGGGTTTGTCAAAAAGACAAAGACTTGTTGACTTACAATCGCTGTGCGGCGATGTGCCGTCTCCCTCACGCTGACCTGCTGACATTGCTTTCCTGTGACTTTCTCCTGCATGCAGGATGCCAGGAGGAAGTGGTGGGTCGCAACTGACGTCTTTTTCTCCCTTTATAAGTCAGGCTTTATGAGTTGACATAGTGCCGTTTGTGCAAGGGGCCTGCCCCAACTCCACAACAATTCAAAGAGCAGTTTGTTGGCCTGTCTCTTATTGACACAAAGCGCTTCTTTCAGCCTGAAGCTGAGTGTAGGAAGTCCTGAGTTCTCTCAATTCAGGCCATTTGGACAAAACTCAATTGGCATGATGCATTTAGACAAAAGGAGAGAGAAAGAGGTGGGAAAATGTTGAAGCTGTTCATCTATTTTTCTAAGCTTTCTCACATGAAGAAAAATGCTGCTAAATATTAGAAATCATTTCATTAATAGATTACAAAAAATATTAAATTTCTGTTCAGTTTTCACAAAGTATATAAGAAATACAATAAGGAATATATATTTCCTATAATGAACAGGTTTTTAGTTTAAATGGATGATTTTGGACCCGCACTATAAAATATAACTTTAGTGGTTCTTCATTTTAATATACTCAGGTATACTTATCTTAAACCAGTATGTCATTTGAGCACAACAAATTGAGGGAAATTCATTGTATAAAACTTTAGCTTTATGAAGTTTTCAATTACCCAATAAAATACTTCTTTTTATTTGATTGATCAATAATTCACTTCACACAACAAGAAGTAATCCATTCAAAAGGTCAGAAATGCCTCTTAAAGTGTCTGTTGTTTAGTTTTCTTTAATTCCTTATCCTTACTCCCTGTGATTAATACTTATTTATTATCACTTATTTCAACTAAGCAGGGTCGCATCGATATAGATACCAGTATCGGCACTGGTACCAATACCACTCTTAAGTACTTGTATTCATACTCGTTAAAGCCGTTAAACATACCAGGAACCAATCCCAATTTATTACACAGATGTTTATTTTCACTTGAAATTTTAGTTGTGATGTCCTTTTCATTTATATTTTAGCTTTTTTTTATTTAACCATCGTTTGTTGTAAAAAAGAAGAGAAGAAAATAAAACCTGTCTTCCAATTTATAGCATCTTTTTAGTGTTGCATTGGTATTGGTATCGGTACCCAGTATCGGCAAGTATGCCTGCTCAGATTCAAGTATTGTATGGCTTTGGAAAATGGTGGTATTGCTGCATCCCTACAACTTAGTTATGGCGGAAGAATAAAATGTAAAAGGTTAATTTCATGTCAGTCATGACGACCCGTAAAGTTATGAGGAACACAGGACGTAAAATTTTTTGTCACCATATTGAGCCCAAATCCATCTTTCCCCATAGTAACACCTGAATGATTGTCCTTGTAAACTGACCGTCATTAGTTTGTCACTATCACACCTGTCATGTGCAGGTGTGATGGATCAATAGCATGTCAGCGTGGCATGCGTTTATACTTACTACCACATTCAAATTCTGAGATTTGAAGGGGATGTGTAGGTGTGTGTGTGTGTGTGTGGGTGTGTGTGTGTGCGTGTGTGTGTGTGTGTGTGTGTGTGCAGTTGCATTTGCTCCTTAAGAAAAACACAGACGCCAACGTGGGTTCTTAAAACGATGCATATTCTTATCTCATTAATTATACATCCATATGTAACAGACGAGAGGATCTTAGTCTCGGTAAGCGGCAGAGGGAATGTGCGGGGAGGGGGCCAGGCAAAGGGGGAAGGGCGCTCTTCAAAGCCCAAATGACTGTGTTCCTGCAGGAGCCTGAACCTCCCCCTGTGCACAGCGCAGGGCGAGATGAGACACTCACCAGGACTCGCCCCTGTGATGTGCAGAGGAATTAGGGAAATGAACGTTTTCAGAATATCGAATAATCAGAGAATCATCAGCACCCCGTCAGCCTTCAAAAGTATGGATCCCTCAAGACTCAAGAGACACTTTGACTGGGAGTCAAAGTCTTCCCTCCCATTAGATACAAAGGATAATGAGGTAGCTGCATTTCCACTATTGTCTTTTTATTCTCACTACCATGTAAGAGGTGACTGTCAGCTGGAGGTCGTCTCTCCAAATCCGTCATTAGCAGGACTGATGGAAATTGGTTTATTGTTTTCTTTATTTGTCTTTGAAATTGCTCTCATATACAAAATTATGAGAAAATCAATCACATTTGTCAATATCCTCATATTCACTAGGTGTGTTTGATTTTTTCCTGAGGTAAATCTATCTGTGCCTCTGCAGCCCTATCACCTGGCCTCATGATAGGTAATGACCTGTGACATAATTATGGGATGTCTGTAAACATGTAAGTGGTTCCCCTCAAGTTTTATTTAAACAATTGACATTGCTGCACCCCGATCTAAAGAGGGTCCTGACCTCAGACACACCATATTAGGCTCTTTATGAAGTATGGGGCTAGGGGATTGCTCTCCAAATCATTGCTGGTCACCTTGAGTGCCCCGCATGAAGTCTCTGTCACGAACACTGATGAGGGCAAAGTTCTTTAACCTCTGTACCGGCACTTGAAAGTAAAGACACTTGTTTTTCATCCGGAGCTGCTGGAGATGTGAAAGCATCCAGGAAAAGCAGCTGTTAAGGATTTGAAAAAAGGTGTAACCGGTGCTGAAGCTTGTTGCTCCGTCTGCTGATGTGAAGCTGAGTTTGGTTGTTTGTCAATAATGTTTGCATCAACAGGGATTTGCTATCACCTTAGTCTGGGCAGGTTGTCATCTACCCATCAGTGCCACAGCGAAATCAATATGCACGGCACACAATGTTAGGCCAAATCTAAGCTTCAGGAGGGAAAGAGGAGCATGAAAGAAATTTTGAGGGTGTATCTTATCTCCTCATAACATTAAGGGTGTCTGCGTAAGAGCCCGTCACCTCGTTGACAGCGTGATTATTACCTGAAAAATTATTAAACAGTACCTACGGGCCTTGTTCAAGACAAAGAACTCACATGGGTGTGCATCAATCAAATGTATCCCCTTTAGGTTTTACACTTATTCCCCCCAGTTTAGGCAAATTGCCTTGTTCGCGTGGCTTTGTGTAGCAGAGAGTGACTATAAGGTAGCGAGGGAGCCTGGGGAGCAAAGGATGTTCACTCTGTAGAAGAGAGACAGGGGTGTGACATGTTTTCACACAATGCCAATTTAGAAGGATTTCACATAGATCACTTGTCATGTGCTCTCTTAGACCATATAAATGAGAGAGAATGGGAGATCACTAATTGAATTTTCATGACTGAGTACATGTATATACTAGAAGAATTTCACCCCCGTCTTGATAACGAGACTATTGTTCCCCATCTTGTCCTCCACGCAGGAAAAAAAAGAGTGTTTTTTCGCTCACTACACAAGCTCACTGCATCAGTGTCTCAAGGTTTCGAGATGCTTCAAATACTTTTCTCTTTTCTTCAGCAATCATAGCTAGACAAACACGCCTCTCAGTCGCTGCCTGGTAATCCACAAAAAAGATAGTGCTACTGCTAAAGTGCTAATGAAATCAAAGCCGTTAATGTGGTCGGTTAAGCTGCGGATGATTTGAAGAATTCTGCCATTTAAGTGAAGATGATATAATGAATCTACTCTGAATAGAAAGCAATTAAAAGGACAAATTGGTCTGATTAACCTCAAAGTCATCCCACTGCCACAAATGGTATGCAACATTCAAATTATTATTATGAAAAATCTGGAGCAGATTTGCAGTCTTTTTGGCCTCTCTTAATCCTTTTAAATGAAGGAGCGAACTTTTTTAATTTTAGCTGTGACCTTTCTGAAGCATAACCTAGATTTTTCTGCCATAGGAATAATTTTCTCACATCAGCTTGTGTAGCATGTTAATATTGGTTCTAAGGTCAAATTGGGGGACTTCAGAGTATTTAGTTAATAGAGTATTGTATAGAATAAGGGCGGAGAGCAATGATGAACATTATATTGTTTGTGCAACATCTATTACAAGAAGTGTTGCAAAAAGTGATAAGATGTCTCAAACTTTTAACTTAAAAAAAGACCATTTCATGTCATCGCGGCTCGCAGTCATCCATCTGAGTTTGATTGATCAGATCTTTCTTTCTTTGCTCTGTCGCTCTTCCTCTCTGTCCGCTTTGCACCGAAGATGCGTTCACCAGCCGCGTGTTGCAGATACTTCTGAGGGATGTGAAGTTTGGAGAGACGGTTTCATACAAACACCTCGCTGAGATGGCGGGAAACCCCAGAGCGGTGCGGGCGGTGGGAGGAGCCATGAGGAGGAACCCGGTGAGTATGGCTGACACTGATTGACAGGCGTCGGTCTTTACTTACTTTATTTAATCAGACATGAAGAGTAATTGTTTTCTAGTGAGGCTTCATATAGTCAGAAGATAATTGTCAGCTTTTCTGGAGACACTGTTACGTCACGTCCAGCATTAAATATAGAGCTGTAATGAATAGTTAATTGATGAAGAGGTGTTTGCCTTATAAGTGATCCGCCACACTGCTGAAACTATTTTGATGATCTGACTTAATCGGTTTTTGACATTTCGTTGATAAAAATTGAGGTGAAATAGGTATTTTAGCTGGAAGTTTCTTAATGATTTATCAAGAGAATAATCGGCTTGATTGATGATTAAATGATCATGTTAGCGTGATTAAATATTCTGAGATGTAATTTATATCATGAGGAACAACAGGCCATTTATAATGGATGTAAACATGTTAATATTTAATGCAGAAATAACATCTAATGTAAAAGTTAAATACATTCATACAAAATGATTCATACTTCTTATTTATAACAATGTGACTGGTAGATTTATTTACCCATTCATTCTCATGGGGTTTTGATTGAAACTGCAAAACATATATTTTCTGATATCCTGGCCTTTTGAGTTGTTTTAGTTTTGTTTAGTTTTTGTTCCTCATTATAAAGTCCAGAAATTTATTTTAGTCCACCAGTTGAGTCTACAAAAAAGAAAAACCAAGAAAAAAGCTATAAAAGTTTTCCCCTTTGCAGGATATTTAATCTAAACTGTAGGTGTGTTCTAACATGTGCAATGGTGAAATCAACGCCTCCCCCTGAGATCAGCTGAGGAGTAAAACTACCTACAGCATAATTATAAGCCCACACTTTTTGTTCCTGTTCTCTCCTGTCTTTATTGTAGACGTTGACTGCAAATCTCCGATTCTTGTAGGAAACCTGGCCCGCATCATTTTGCCCATGAAATCACTGTGTACAAAATGGACGGCTAGAGGGCAAGTGGTGTGTCTTCTTTTGATCAAACCCTTTGATCAAAGCCTGTTTAACTCTGCCCATGTAGTGCTATGGGCACCACCGGTGTGCTTTAGAAAAGGCAGAGAGCATTTTTTCATACAGCATTACAGCCAGTGAGATCCCGTCATATGAGCTATAAAATAACACGAGCACACCCTCATCTGAGTTCTGCGTTTTTCCTCTGATTTCGTGGATTCATTTGGAATAAAAAAAGATAATTAGTTATATCAGTAATTAACTTATATTAGGAAAAATACAAAAATAATGAAAATGACATTTTTGAGATTTTTACACAGTCCTCTAAATTTTCAATGTAGTTTATACATTATATTAGCCAGTGGCAATGCTGCTAGATCGCTGTATAATACCGCTCAGTCTCATGTTTTACAGACATTTCTTTACTTTCGTCAGGGAGCCTGGGAGCCTGAGCCCTCAGCTCCTGATTCAGATCCAGAGTCAGATTGTCAGTGTCAATTACTTGTCAGTAGCACTGCTCCACTCGGGCTTCGGCTGTGAAAAGCTCAGTGTGCTCAATCGATCCTCGCCTCTCTGTGGCACTTCTTCTTCACCAGGATTTGAGTATTGATAAGCCTGGTGTAGTGCTCTTTTCCCCCCAAGTGAAGAGGCAGATCCGAAGGCCTTGAGGGTACCCTGCTCTCCCTCCAAACCCGGGGAACAGTATTGATCTGAATACATGAGCAGTATTTCTCTGCCTGCAAGGTTAATCTGGGGCTCGGAAAGTTTTATTGCTGTTGATATGGGAGCGGGTTTAATGATGGATTTGAAACTGAAACATGCTACATGTCCAACTTTTCATATGAAAGGCTGGAACATCCATCAATTCAGCGTACAACTTGGTTAAATTTAAGAGGTACAGTCACAATGTAACAGTGACTGTGATGTTTTTTTTTTTTTTAGTTTAAGAAGAAGAAAAGTGAGGGCAACATTAAGAATGTTTTAAAAGAAATAATTGCTGTGTTTCACTCCAACCGTTGCCACTCTTCTTGTTCTGAATTCACAACGATCGAAGTGTTTTAGGCTTGCTTGTTTAATCTTTCTCCAGCCATTTAGTTTACAAAGAACTCAGGACCCCCCTGGCAGTCGTCTGCAACAAGAGTAAACGCTCCACCGACTTCCTCTTTTTAATGATCACAGGGTTATCAGATCTTAATGTTGACACCCTCTCGATTGAATATTCATCCTGCTGGTGTTTTTGCCCATTAATTTTTGATTGCTTCTTTGCTTTTCACTATTAAAGAGTAAAAAACATTTATACCCAAAGACTGAGCCATCACCCTGAATGTGGATTTGTGGAGGATCAAACTAGACACTTCTGGTGTGGCACTTTTTTTTCTTGCAGTGCATTAACATAAAAAGTGCAAAATAAATAAATTAACCAAAAAGAAAAAAAAGAAAAAGGAAAAAAAAAGCGGAGTTCATATTTTGTACATGTTGGTTACTTTAAGTCACATCATTTGTGAGGTTCTTTCATACATAATACATACTTACTTTCCACATCTTCCTGCTGTACAAAAAAGCTAATAAAAAAAGCTGTAATCTACTACTTTTGTTTATATATTAGAATCAAATTCTGCCTTTTTGGCAACCTTCTGTCTCAGTGTATTAATTGAATTTTAAAATAACTAGAAAAAAAAAACTTTTTAAAGTTTGTTTTTGTTTGCATGCAAAAGACATTATTTGTAGGAAATGCATGTTTATTCCATCCAAGCATCATCTCTCACTCTTTCTTTCTCTCTGTCTCTCTCTCTCTGTCCGCCTGTACCAGGTTCCTCTCCTCATTCCCTGTCACCGAGTAATTTCCAGCACTGGACAGAGTGGGCCGTACATGAGCGGCAAGGGCGACCATCTCAAACAATGGTTGCTCACCCATGAGAGGCAGAGAGGGGAAGGCTGAAGCATGACAGAGCCCAACTGTCCTTCATTCAGCACGCACACACACAGATACACACACAAACAAGGCCACTTTTTTTTTTTTATCTTTTTTTTTAACACAAAACAGGGCCATAAAGTTAGACGTGCTTGGCACATGCTGTGGAACAACTGGAGTTACTTGTAAATATTTAGTTTACTGCTTTTTTTAAAATCTAAGAATAGAAATGCAGCATAGTTAATGTGATACAGAGTTGTTGCAGAATTAGAATGTACAAAAATAACTTAAACAGAGAACAGTAGGAATTACAAACATATGCTCCCGTGGGTCTACATTGCATTTGCCAGATAGAGCTGGAATGGTTTTTCTAAAGAATTATTATTCCCTTAAAAATATGTCTCTTGCATTGTTGTTGTTGTTGTTTTTTTCCTAAGCAGAATTAGTCTTTGTACCTCTCGTTGGCTTTTTAATTTCCTGCCAAGTGAATGCTTTGTTCAACATCCAGTGATAAAGGCTCTGAATTTTATGGCTACAAAGCTTTGTAGTGAAGCATTTGTTTTGTCTTCATTTAGATTTCATTGTTTGCTCTTGCCTTATAATCCACCTAGAGTGGAGATGTCTTATGTATTATATACTGTTCTCTTGTTTTGTTAAACATATTTAAATAAACTTCAAAATGACAAACTCTAGCTTTTCATCAATTTAAGTGTGTTTAATTTAGACACTCATTTCACATAAAATCCACTCAGTGCAGCTCATGATTAATTATGCTGTATGTCTTTTCTCCTTGCTGTAGCTCTGTCAGAGCTCCTTCTTTTCTTTCTGAGTGCTGTTTTCCATTAGAGGGCAGTACAGAACGGGAAACAGAAATCAACATTTCAACCTTGAATTCATCCTGCACATTTAATCTGTAATTTAAATGTTTATACGTTATTTTATTTTTATCACAATCCTGCTTAATTCCTTTGGGATAAATTATTCTTTCTTTAAAAGAGCATATGGCAATGGCAGCGCTGTTTCTGTGCGATTAGAGAAATCAGCTGCTTCAACTAGATAAGTCTCAAACATATATTTTGTAAATTTTTCTCACTGATTTCTGTTGTTAGAGCTACACTTTAGACTTTTTATTTTAACCCTAAATTCTTGACTATCCACATTGTCCTCTAAACCTCCACAGTGACCCTTACTTGCCCACAGTTATTCCTCTCCTCAGCCCAGGTAGCCTAATAATCCACCCTCCAAAAATAACCTCAGACCTAACCTTTACAGAACCAATTCAAGTGGCCCGCTCGCTGAATACATTTGAACTTTTGCTGCATTTTTGAATTTCTTATCCGACCAGCTCTGTGTGGCTGTCTTACCGCGCTGCTGGACTCACTTACTCTGCCATTGGAGCAGCATCGCAGCATAAATGTTGAGGCAGCAGACAGGCAGATGAAGAATGAGACTCAGTCTGTGGTTTCACAGAGGGCTAATGATGCCTGTGGTGACTACAGGCTACAGTCAGCCCCCTAACGAAGGGAGCTGTGACACAGCCACAAGGGGTCCCATTTAAGCCAGGAGTACTCTGAAGTGCACTGTAAGCACCCTCCTTTTTTGCTTGTGGCCAAGTAAATTCTATGGAATGCCATGAATTTAGCAACCAGAGATACTGTCTTCAGAGTTCTGTGGTTGATGTTAAAAAACAAGTCCAGCATCAAAGCGTCACACTTGCTGCCAGTAATTGGCTGTGTAATTTGTGCAGGTTCCCAAAGAGTCTCTTAAAAAAAAAAGAAAGAAAGAAAGAAAAAGGAAACAAGTTACTAATTTCAGTTTCCCCCCATCATTGCAATGGTTTAGTAATTATCACCATTAGGAGAATTGTTATTATCACATCTGCATTATTTTGTTGTATTTTCACCACGCAAACCGTTTTTATGCCGTGCTGGCTCCGAGATAAAAAAGAATTGGATAAAAAGAGACTGAGAGGATCTGGTCATACGCCCTGTTAATCTCTGCGAAACCTTTAATTTTGGCCTAATATTCCCTCCATCTCGCAGAGTGTCTCCACGACTGCATGCCCCGTGCGTGTGAGTGTGGAAGCACGTGACCATGCATGCTGGTGTGCGCACATGTGTATGTCCATATGTGTGTGGGTGAAGTGGATGATATTGAGTCTGACTTCATAAATCACCCAGACACTGATAAACTCCCCATGCACCCACACACCGCTAATGGGCAACCCTTAAGGAGTGTGAGTGTCTCGTGCGGCGTTTGATTCAACATTTATTAACCCCCTCACACACACGGTCTCTCTCTCTCACACACACACGACACACACTCATTTGAGCCCCAGAAGGAGCGGGGCTTTGGTTGGTGGCATCCGTAGCGTTGCAGGGTTTTGACCTGGCTGGGCTATATTAATCATGGCAAGTTGTGGTAAGATACATTTCAGCTTATACAGCCACAACAACAGCCTCTGCATTTCCCAACATTAGTTTCCTTCTCATAACTTATGTCCTGTCTCTAACTCCCTACTTCCCATCTCATATCCTGGCACCCCTCCTCGTTATGGAACAATTTTCTGCCCTCACATCAAACACAAACACGCCGTGCTTCCATCTCCTTCTCTCCATACGTGTTGTCTCATAATTCTGCCGTTATCACAACCTGCACCCTTTGGTACAAGTCCCACACTTAGTGGGGACTGTGCAGAAGTTAATGCCGCAGCCACACCGCCGACTCATAAATAGATTTTTTTTTATTGTTATTCTTTTAGAGAAGTTTGTGTGCTTAAAATAAATAAAAGTATAACTTCTTGGAACGTATGAACACAGCTGCAAGCAGTGCAGAGATGCTGGGGAGCCAGAGGAGTATCCAGCATGCTGATAGGCAATGTCCAGCAGTCAGTCAAACAGATAGGCACAGGGATAGATAGCTGGCTATACAGACATTAGACTGGAGCTTGGCAGCGGTATCAGGTTTCCTCCCCCTCTGTCTGCCGGGACAGGCTGGCCTCGGAGGCCCTGACACCGAGGCACCATGCAGCCAGCCACGACAGCTGCCACAGCAGCATCTAATACCAGCACACTCCATGCTTTTGCCACAACTACAAAGGGAACTATCGTTTCAAACATGGCATACTTTGATGCTCATGTAATGATCTTTGTGTTTTGAGAGAGAAAGCAGGAGGACGGAGGATTCGTATGGGGGGGCCCTCTTTTTTAATGTTTGTTTCTTTAGAACAAAGAGACTCCCGTCGACATGAGCAAGTAAAAAAATGGTGATGATGAGATAGAGCAGGATTAAAATGAGGGAAACTCTGAGGGGCATCGGCGTGCAACTGTGTGTGTGTGTATGTGTGTGTTTGTGACCGTGCATCAGTGTGGCATTGTAACCCCGTGAACTCCAGCATTGGTGTTGGGGTCTCTAATTAAGAACGGCTGATGAGCGGCCATACATTACGTGCGAGCGGCTGCCTGTGAGTGTGTATCCCTGCGCGTATCAATCTGTGACTGTGCAGCACGCTTGTCAGCGTGGTAAGGAGAGTGTCTCAGCCCTGGAGAAAGTGCAGGTCTAGCCTTGGTCATGTTGATGGAGGGGCGGCACTTCAGAGGCTCCAGGACCCCATGGCACCAGTCTCCCCAGTCCCCCAGACAGACTGGGAGCATCTGGGCTCTGTCAGCGCCTCTGGCCCCTGCAGACTGCGATCTATATGACGGGAGAGAGGAGTGCACTGGATCAGAGCGAGGGGGAAAATATGAGCCAGATTCCTCCAGCCTTTTGCAAAATGCATGCTTTGCCAGTTAGCATGTAACGTGTGTATGAGTAAGGCCTGATAGCAGGTCATAGTGATTAATTTTGTATGATGTGAGATGGGGATTATTGATTAGAACCCTAATGCTTGAAAAGTCTTTTTTTTATAAACTGTCCAATTAGGAATTAATTAAAAATGTGCTGCTAAAAATACGCAAAGCCGGTTCTGAGCTGAAACATCGAGATGCGACCGATAGATTTCCTTCCAGAGTTTCCTTATGAAAGTGAGCAATGATTTGATCAAGTGGGTATAACTCCAAAGCTCTGCCACATGGAAACTGATACACAGACTTGCCAAGACTAATTAATCCATACACTAAATTAGGAATATAAATTGTGGTCCCAATTTAACAAGGTCAGCTTTAACTTCTCCCTTTACACTTTATTTAACTGTGTAGGAGAAGAAGGGAAAAAGGAGCCCCTATCAATGTGCTTCGCTTATTATGATTGACGATTGATGATTAAGTCCTCCAGCTGACACACACCACCAAAGCCGGTGAGTTGGAATTGAATGTGACACATACACAGTTCTGCATGTTAGGTAATTCGTTGACGAGGGGCCAAATTCATTTATGGAACAGCGGTATTGGCAGGCGTGGACACTCTCTGCAAAAACAACGATAATCACAGAGGTTTGGCGCAGCATGACAAGGACTCTTCAGGGATAGGCCCTTACACACGGCTTTGTTGGCCGTTCCTCCCGAAGACGGAGGAGAACATCCGACACTGTTCTTACGATGGGTCCGAGCGGGAGGAAGGAGGTTCATGAAAGGCGTGGGCGATGTTCTGCTTTCTTTGAAATACCTCAAAAAACATTCTGGAATGCATAAATTTGTATACTGTATATAGAGGTTAATCTTCATATTGGGAGCAGCAATTTTTCTTTCTTTTCTTTTTTTTTTGTGGGATTGATAAAATAAAGGCTGATAAATCCACCGTAATGAAACATAAGGGAGACCCTGTCGCAAGCCATTTAATCTCTTTTCCCGTTCTCCATTTTTTCTGCTAATGAGCCTTATTGACAATCAAACAGAAGCTGTCATCCCCCAGGATGCAACACTCCCAGCCCCTGCGTGTTTGTCATAGTGTCCTGGCAATCAGAGCTGCCTGCAAGACCAGGCTGGCAGTTAGTGGTTCTCACAGCAGCGCTGCCTGAAAATGGCACACTTCCTGTAGAGTTGCAGCTGCCACCTCTGCTACTTCCATTACTTTCTATAGCATGCAGATGTTGTATCAACATTCCCTGCCAAGGGGACTGCAATAACTGTGAGATTCATGCCATGTTTCAGAGGCACGTCAATTTCTCAAGTGGCACAATTAAAGAGGGGAATACAGTACCAGGTTTTTCACAGGCGCTGAAATCGGAAAAGGGCTTTTTCACTTTTTTTCCTTTTTTTTTTCCAAAGGGGGCTGTTTCATAAGGGTTCAGAAATCCACCCGATTTTTACTGCCCTTTTCCTGAGTGGAACTGTTCTGTGAGCCTTTGTGCGGCAGACCTGTTGTGACCCACAGCGGATATGGAAATGGGGCTAAGGTTTTATGGGCCAAACGGATTGGACACAGTCAAGCTCAGGGGGCATGAATATTGGATGTTATTTCTGCTCCCTTTTTATGTAATCCATTGCCAATACATTATTAATAGATGATATCATATCCAGAACTACTGGACAAAGCACTACAGAGGAGTACTATGAAAGGAGCTCTATGTGGTGGAGACTGTGGCAGAAAATACAGTTCTAGTGATATTATTTTATCACTGCAGACCAAATCTCTGAACAGGCAGTCCTCACACTGTAGATTTTAAGCTAAGTGAAGTTCATCTGGAAACAAAATATTCTACTTGGGGTAAAATCTGGCATTTGAGGGTTGGAAATGCACTGAAACATTGATGAAGTATCAAATGACACCCAAATACAAGTTTAATGGATGCCGAAGCGCTGGGATACTTTGCTCATCCTTCTTGACTGTAGTGAGTGAAGTGGAAATCTTTGCAAGGATCTGGAGTTTTCCTTGCAAAGCTGACTCCCAGTGTACAGTAGCAGGGGAGCTGCGTCTTATCTGATGCACAGAGCCACAGACAGGAGGCTGTGCTAATGTGGCATTGTTTAAAAAAAAAAAAAAAGGGTCAGATTCCCAGCTTTGATTCAAATGCAAAATTGTTGAAAAAAAGGTCAGAGTCTCTGTTTTGCTTCGTCTCAAAGTTCTGATCCATAGTTTTTCCTGTTTTTATGAATCACAGAAGCAGAATCATTCTCATGTATAAACTTCAGGAGAGTCACAGCTACTTTTTCCTGCACTCAGCAGTTACACAAATCCTGCCTGTCCAACAGCAAATCCTTTAAAGAAGTACTTCTCAGCACTTGCCATTGAGCGGAGAAGACAAACTGTTGTCCACCTCTTATTTTTACGGCCTGTCTGGAGCTGGTACAACATGCATTAATGAAGTTAAAAGCGAACACATTTGCCTCTCAATAAGACTTACATAGGAGGAAGATGCGTAAGGTAATATTCTTTTTTTTAAGGTCAGTCCGAATTGTTTTTTCTCATGGGAAACGGCAGATTGATAAAGAGCAAACAAAACCGCTTTTCTGAATGCTTGTCCTCCATGGCCTCAATGAAGGTTTCATTCCTTTATATCATCCAGCCCAATTCCCAGCATGCACGGCCATTGTGGCTCTTTCAACTGGAGCTCTCCATTGACTGGCTCATTGTCCGGCCGCTCTTTTGTGTGCGCTATCACCGGAGCACAATCTTTCACCTGAACAGCACAGGAGCGCAGCGTGGATATGGTCACGTTAAAAAAAAAAAGAGAGAGAGGAAGAACTGAGTCACCCGTATAGATGCCAGGCTCTGCAATTAGCCCGACACAGATTAAGAAATATCTTGAACTTTAAAAACATCCAGTGATGCTTCTTAATAGCGTAGTTATTAGTCAAGATCAGATTGCCTGCATCACACAGATATGCTCAATATTACAGCACAGCCTTTTATTACTGAGAGGAGTTTTTTGAATTATAACAATGCACGAGCAGATGTTTGAAGAGTGGCCCTCGGCAGCACAAGGCTAGTTAAGATCGATATTGCTTTCAATATTTCTTTCCTTTGACAGATAACCAGTACTGAGGAAAGTCTTGATAAGAGTGGCAACATATGGATGTGGTAAGCCTCGCTCTCTTTTGATTGTGTGACCCCCTGACCCTTGCCTGTGTTTGAGAGCGAGGCAGCCACATGGTACGGTGGGGGTCTGTCAGGCTCTGGTTATGGGGCATTATTGACCCAGGATTTATAAATATTTAATGCACACATTAAGATCATGGTGGAGGGTGGCCATTAGAGTTCTCCAATAAAAGAGGCTCTCACGATGATTGAATGGTGTGGCAGAGCTAGTGGCTGTTTGTTGGGTACAGAGTAACCTGCTGAGACTATATACTGTACCTTGCGTCTGCCTGCCGGGCATCAAAGCTTTTAAAACGTACAACTGAGCAAACTTGTCTTTTTTTGTTTTTGTTTTTGTTTTTTCAGTTCAACTTTTCCCCCCGTATTTTTCTTCTCCTGTTTTTGCTCAGATTTTTTTTACTTTTTTTTTTTTTTGGTTTTATTTGTTTGTTTGTTTTTTTGTTTCACTGATGAGCATTTTATTTGTGCAACATTGTCTTCTAAGTAATACAGACGGCAGCAGGTGAGGCGATAGATCCAAACTTGTGTATCCGAAACAGATAATGCAACATCAGGGAAGCAGATGTGTGCCCATTGTTATCAGACGCACTGGATTATCAAGGGAATGATTCGAAGCGCAAGGCAGAGGAAAATTAAATTGCTCTTTTCAGTGTATCCGTCCTTTGCGCTATCAGCAGCTTCTGGACTATCTCTTGCGGCGTGAGATCTGTGCATGCCGGCTGACATAATAAGCTGTGATATGCTGATTGCCACTCAGGTTGCTGTCATTTAATTGTGCATTAAAGGCAGAGGTGGCCTCGGACAATGTTGCCTTGATGAGAAATTGACATTTTGTGACCCGTGCTCCGCGGCCACTCCGGATGCCTGATAAGATGCTCAGTTGTTTTTAAGGAGAACCACTGTTCTTCCCTCAAACACTTTTATCCTTCTGTTTGACCCGCTTGATGAGTATAGATTTCACAGTGGCCCCCCTTTCAGCGCTGAAACTATAAGAGCTTCAAAACGATACCAGCCCTTATAGACAAAGGATAACCTTGCTCTTTCAATGTATTGATTCTTTATTAACTAGGTGGCTTAATGCAATGAAATGAGGGATTTGAATGAGCCCCATTTGGGGTGCTTTGAATAAAAAGCTTGCACCGTTTATGAATGACTACAATGAATCTTTGAAGCACCACAGATGCAGGATGTGCTCGTACAAAGACCAGTAGGGATGTGTCACAATGTCAGAGTGCTTTGCTTGAAAGAATATGAGTAAAGAGCAGTTTTCATCTTTTATAGATGTTACACGTTTCCACAGGTTTCAAACATTTATCTCCATAGCAATGTCTAAACACTACATCTTACAGACGAATCACAGGTTTGTCCTCAGACGTGTCTACTGTCTTTTTCTTGTTCCTGATTGTCAGTTTGTCTGCCAGCCAAACTGTGCTTAAAACTGAAAAAGTCCACAGCTGAGGAGCTAGTGTGTTTTTACTGAAAATTTTAATAAAACATCACTTATTCATTTCTGTTTCCATTCCAAATGTTGACATGTTTAAATTTTCTTCCCTGTAAACACATGTAAGCTATGTGGCAGAGTCATAAGTGGTGAGTAAAAATGACTTCTATACATTCTACAAAACAGAAAAAATACAACCACGAATGGAGTGCTTTTTTTATCTCCAAGGTTGTCCCTCATGCACGTTAGTCTCTATTGGATCTTAACAACTATCATATGGGTCACAAACAATTTATTTGACAATACAACCAACAAAGTTTTCTCCAAAATGGTCTGTATAGATAATTTAAAATCAATATAAAAATAAACGATGAAGTTTGACTTCCCCTTTAAAAAAATGGACAGAGAGTCTGGATGGCGTAACACAAATTTTGAGGATACACATGAAATATATGCACATTGCATTTCATCAAATACAAAAAAGAAAACAAATGAAGGCAACAGTTCTTGGCTGAATTATCTGTGCTGCATCACTATATTAAGGGCATGACGATTAATACATACATAATGAAAAGCAATATACAAAATTTCAGAGATAAATACATTATTTATAGTTGATATGTTACAAAATTTCCCTCAGTGAGCGCAAGTGTGTATTTGAACAGAAAGATGACGATGAACTACTATTCTCCTACATTCTCGATGGATTTTAATTTTTGTTTTTCGATGTTTTTTTGTTGATCTAAAAGAACATGAAAAAGACAGATGTATAAATATTTAGCACAAGTTTGGCAATATCACAATAGTCTACAATTTTTAACCACATATAAAACACATAAGGGAGTTGGAGCTAGAAGGGGGAGACTGCTCCTCATCAACAAGAAACAGACTTCACAGTAGCCTAGGAATGCATTAATATACAGTGCTAGCAAAAAAGTTGAAAAACATGGCAAAACACACTTGCTTAAAAGGAAGCTCTAGACGTGGAAGTACATCATATTAATCAACAGAGCAGTGTTTTGTACACCTCAGTGTGCTTGTTGAATCAAAGAGATTTTTTTTTCACTTTTGAAGATGATTTCTAGCTACAATAAATTACAAAATTTAAGTTAAAATGCAGGAATGAAACATGATACAACGTTGCCTGCCCAGCCCCCGCCCCTCCCATTTTACTTGTATTTGTTTGTACTTTTATGATCAATTTTCTACATTATATATCTCATATATTTTCCAGTTGAAAGTCAAACTGTCTTGGCCCCTGTGTATTTTTCTCACACATAAAAATACAAAAAAGTCACATTATAAAGACACACAACTGTTGTGAATCTATTAAAAGAGAGTTGTAACAGAAAAAAAAAAATCTGAGGCAAAACGAGTTCATTGGCAAATGTACTGTACATCAGTGTTTTTACTTTACAACCAGATAGTGAGTCCACAGAGTCCTTTTCAGAATTGAATGTGTCGTTGATTTGACTTGTCCGAGGCCGAAGCACAACCCGATAGGTATAGAAAATAAACCCTTCAACATCCTGTGTCCTTCTCTGGGGTGATAAAATGTGGAAAGAAAAAAAAAAGGACAAAATCCCACAGAAAAAATATTGTTCTTCATGAAATCCTTTTTTCCGAAGGTTGTGAGAGTCATTGAAAAGGAAAAAAATAATTTCTGTCTTTTCTTTTTTTCTTCATCTTTAAAAACAGAACAAAGCGGCTGACTATACATTACACCAGCGTTTTGCAGTGTGCTGAGTGGGTGTCCTGTGAAGTGGTAGTGTGTCGACTGGTGCTTGAGATGACAAAAAGTGCATTTACATTGGGGGGACAACCAGGCCGGACATAGCTGTGAGGGAAAAAAGAAAGAGAGAAAACTCAAATTAGTTCAGTTGGCTAATACAGGTGTGGATATTAATATAATGCAATTTTTTAAATTGTAACTAAGTGCATGCATGTGTGTATGTGTGTGTGGCAGTGCGTGGTTGCGTGAGTCAAGCCATGTGATGCGTGAATGTGCGCCTTAATGTGCCTGTTTGCGTAAGTGCCTGTGAGTGTTTGCCGTGTCCGTCTGCCTGCTGCTTGCACGTCCTCCTAACGGAGGAGAGTTTGAAAAGCTCCCTCCTGCTCTGACATTTCAGCCCCCAGCACGCCAGTCCTGCTATGTGTGATATTTCTCCTGGCGTTGGGGTAATGGCAAACAGTGGCCCAGACTCCCAGGAGACACGGCCGTGGTGACGGCAGAGCAACAACATGGTCACTTCCCACAATGCCACAATGCTACACCACCAGACACCCCTCAGACTCCCCTCAGATTCATTCCTGTCACTTCCTTTCCTCCCCTCATCTCTTTATCCTCCGCTCTCCGACGCCGAGCAGCACATTAGTCCCGCGTTTTCCCCATTCCCCAACTTACGCCTTTGCATCATTATCCAAGAGAGATTAGGCAAGATCAAAGGTAGCTTCCGTTATTTCACCAAGACCATCTGCTTAGGATATCATTAGCAACTGTAGCTCACCGGGAGAGTTTATATATTCAGTATTTTCACACGTTTTAACAATTAGGCGACTAGTGAAGTGCTAGGATGATATATTATTATATTGCTCTGAGTATATTTGTAGAGTCATGGTTGAAATGCTTTTAAGTTTGCCAGCGCAGATGATGGCAAGGCATTGCTCATTAATTTCTGCACAACATGTATTAATAAGTATGAACGTGTAGCAAGATGAACTTTAATTTCCCACTTCATTAAGCCCAATGTTATTAATCTTGGGGCACACACAACGGCTAAGCTTGTTTTCAAAGCAATCATGTTGGTCATGACACATGCACAAAACCTAATAAACATAATTACTAAAACAATTCTGGGAAGGTCTCTTCCTGCAACATCAGAGCGGATCATTTGTACAAAAGGACAACAAGAATGCATGTTTGCACAGACACTTGCAATGCTACACATGTGTGTGTGTGTGTGTGTGTGTGTGTGTGAGAGAGCATGCTGTGTGTGAGTGCGTGTGTTTGAATGTGAAGCTAAAGGTGTAAATAGGCCTGTCAAAATGCATATATTTGTAATGATTAGTCCCTCACCAAACCGGACAGAGGCCTGAGCAGCGGTATCTGACCAGTAGTCCGTAGGGAAGGGATGAGGGGGTGAGGGGGGCTCACCTTGCAGTCCGTTGCCGTTGGCGCTGGTGCAGGAGGGGGGTGGGGAGGCCTGAGGTCGGACCACAGGGGCGAAGGCGCTCTTTTGTTTAACTGCGGAGACGATAGGGAGGCAGAAGGAAGGAGGGGTAGGGGGGGGGAGAGTGAGAGTCGGCTGTGAGTAGTGCTGGAGAGGGAGAGGGCAGTTAAGGTAAGGCTGGGATAGTATTACTGCCAGGGGGACACACGATCAGTACTCACAGGCCCCTACCATCAACATCTTGTCCGGTTGAACAAATACAGGTGGCATATGGGGAAACACACATGATATTTCTACATGCCGAAGCCACACACGTTCGCCGAAAAAGCACTGAAACTAAACAAGTCCTCACCAATCAACTCTTAGTATATCATCAGCATCAGTAATATTCTAACCCCGTCAAAAATGATTCACACAAGTGAAAATGAATTAAATCAGCAGCAGCTTAGCGCTACTACAGCATACGAGAGTGGCAAGCTACTCACTTCCATATGGGGAGTTGGCAGAGGATCCGTTGAGGAACCCAGGGGAGCTCGGCACTCCCAGGTTCATGCCGGCGTTGCCGTAGCCGTTCATGCTGTTGCTGACGGTGTTGTAGCTCGACTGCTGCGGGGTGCTGCTGGAGATGTAGCCCCGGGGGGAGACGCTGCTGGTGTTCCGGCTGTAGCCCACTGAATAACACAGGTGGAAAAAATGGGGGGAAAAAAAAGGGGCATTCATTTATTTATTTCCGTCTGTAGTATTTATCAGGGAAATGTTCACTGATTATTGTAAATGACAACGGAAATTTACCGATGCAATCAAGGCATTTTTATACAGGGGCGCATACTGCAGGTGCCAGTTTTACAAGGAGGATGGTACTTAATTGGATTCTTTAACTGCCTTATGAGGGAAAGTCCAGTTAATCTTGTGTTTAAAAGCACAATTTCTTTAAGTATTTTTATATATTGAATTAAAAAAGGAGGATAATTTAGTCATTTTCTTGCAAAACCCCCTGGAATCCCTCTTAAGACCACCTGTAATACTCATAGCACACCCACTTTTGAACACCACTGAGTTTTGGAGCCATGCCTGAAATCACACACCTTGGTCATTCCCTTGTGACTCAGACACGTTGACTGCTAGTTGGCTGCTGAAGGAGTTGACTCCCATCATGCCGTGGGAGGCTGTGTTAGCGAGAGAGGGGATCTGGTTGTGGTTGCGGGGAACGCTGTACAGGGCCTCTGCAATGTCAGCTGCCCGCTTCAGAATGATCTCCTGAGAAGCAAAGAGAAAGCAGAGGTTTTGTTATTTATTTTTATTTCTACATACAGTACTTGAGTTGTTTTTTTTTTTTGTTTTTTTTTTCTTTGATGCATGGTTCACGGATGTACAGTTAACTCACAATGCATGTAGCCTACATCGTTCCAGATAGTGGTGAAAATACCCTTTGGTTATATTATCAGTAAATTTTCAATAGTTTTAGGTTGGTTTTTTTTGGAGCAGAGATACAAGCATGCTGAAAGCAGTGCTGAGTGGATACAGACCTGATTGTTGTGGGGCATTCCGTACAGAGCTTCAACGAGATCAGCCGCCCTCTTCAGTAGCACCTCCTGATGAGAAAAACGGAAAATAAATGTTAAGACTCGTATCTTAAACCCTGGTGGTATATAGAGCAACAAACAATATCATGAGGAGCATCACACAGCAGGGTTGCAAACCGTTTTAGAAGTGTTGACATAAATAAAAGCAACCTTGATTTTTAAAAGTAGCAGAGCTGCATTTATAAGGCGCTACCATTTTGCTCCTTCCAAGCATGCAGAGCGGTGAATAATGTTCCCTATCTTAATTAAACTGGCATAGTCCTTTAAAAAACAACACCTCACCCCTGATTCTGGGCTTCACGTTTGCTCTGGAGTTCAGTGCCGAGTCCCCTCTCTTCAGAACAATAAAGTGAATTAGCTCTGGGTTAATCTAGTTCTGTTGTAATGACATTAAGGAATTTTTCAATTAACCTCTTTGACTGGCTGTTGCAAAGGACTTCACAAATGACTTCCCATCCAGCAAGAGCTGGGTGCTTGTGCCTTGGGGACACGGATGCTCAGGATGTGGTCTTATCCATGTCTGCATGCTTGCCCCTGCTTGACAATGCGGATTAGCTGTGTTGCTTTGGCTCTTAACACTGAAAATGAGTTGGCCCCGGATCCTGTTCCCCCCACTCTGTTTTGGGCTTTCAGCTAGGTGGGGTTTGGCCCGTCTGTGTGTCTTTATCGGCTCTCTGAATTCAGCACTTACAATTAAATCCCTCTCAAGGAACCAGACTGCTCTCTTTGTTTTTTTTATGATACAAAAAGGCGGTACGCTGCTTTATGAAAACCTCTCCTCCTCTTAGAGTGCATTTAATCTGACAAAGGCAAGTTGCAGACATGGCTGTTGCGTGTTTTTGAAAATGCTCTCTTGTCGTCACCTGCTGTAGAGCAGATATTTGTCGACTGCGCTGTTAGAACCCCGGTTAAAAGCAATGCAAATCTGTCACCAGAAACATCTCAGATGGTGCTTGTTTTCTTCCCACATTCGCTGTGTTTTCTTTTTCAGGCCTCGGTAATTTGTCTGAAGTGTTCCATCACTTGGCAATGGCAGTGTGGGATTAAGACGGCAGCTGCCGTAAATGAATGTAAACACAGCCTTCGCGCCTTCAAACAGCGGCCTCCAAGACTTGGCCTGCATTTCCAAGGCACAGCGTATGTAGTGTGCACGCAGTGTGTGTATGGGCCCTTTCATCCTGAGGAGCATATCTAGCACAGTCCTTGATTTATCAAGATGAATCACTGTAGAAGCCACTTGCAGCGTATGCCATGCTCTCTTATAGAAACATATCGCTTAATCCACCCCAAGTTACCGGATGGGTGGCTCTTAGAATGGGCATTTACCTCTGAAATTGGTGTGTATGCTCAACGTTGCATGCATCTAGTTTGCATACAAATAAAGAATTACGGTTGTCGTGAGGCAGGTAGACTAAATGAGAGGACCAGCTGTCTTGATGTGTTCTCATCAGGCAGAACAGATTTCTCTCTCTCTCGCTGAGTGAGATAAAGTGGTTTTCTTTCTTTTTGTCTGCAGTTAATAATTACCAATAATCTATTCTATCATATTTCAAGATCTCCTACATGGCTCTCAATTTTAAACAACAATTAAAGCAATTAAGACTGTCGCTTTCGCAAGCCATGTTTCATTCTCTGTAAAACGTCCTCTCCCTCCTTGTCCATATGGTACTTTGCAGCAGTGACATAAGGACAGCTTGGAAAAAGGAGGGGAGAAAACGATATTGCCTCTCATCCTTAATCTGTCGTTTACCGCGTGGTGTCTTAACTAACCAAGCTGACTCGCAGGGCTATGCTTAAGTGGCAACCTAGTCATATCCGCGGATGATGAGAAGTGTTGCACCCAATCAAGGAAGAAGTTTGTTTTTCCTTCTGACGAGATGCTTTCATGCGCATCAGCTCACGCTGTGAATACGATTAGCATGGAATAGCGTTCTCAGGGCATTTCCATGTAAATCTCAATACTGCTCCGGCATAAGTGTAATTGGCTTTCTTGTCATGGACACATATCAGAACACACCATGTTAAATTGAAACAATTAAAGGCTTCAAATGATTTCTGTCGTTGTGTGACAAATGTGTGACTGATTCCTACTATTGTTTGAAATACGTTGCATGAAAGTCTCGTGCTACACAGCTGTTTGAATGGGGCTGCTCAGATGACAGATCACCTAAGATTTATAAGCTGCTTCATGCTATTGCTGAGGGGGGAAATTTAAAAATAAAAAAAAAACATAAGAAGCCATAACAAATGATGTGTTATAAAAATATCTAACAATAAGATGTGGCCACAATGTGATTCTTCAAGCACTAGATTAACATGGATGTTGTATTTATATTATCACAGTTAATAAAAGAGGGCCTAGGTTATGTAGCTTGGAGTGCTAATGCCATTATAAAACTGTAAGGCAATTACTCTGTTAGCTCTAGCCTGAGGTAATGAATGCATTTAGAGGCATAGGGCCATTAGATGAAGGTACTTCAAAGAGCACAGGAAGAGAGATTCATTTAAATACATGGGTAATTGCTTGACATGAACACATTTGTAATATTTTCTCCTTGTGGATTACACAAAGAATTGGAAAAGAATGGGCTTATGCTCATTTTGGGGGGGAAAGAAAAGAATCCAAAGCAATCAGCTTAATAATAAAACAATATTGAGTTTCCACTTTTAATTTCATAATGAATCTAATTTGTTACAGAAGAGAGAAATTGAGTGTGATATAATGTGATATCCAGTCTATTTGTCCATTACTGCCAGAGGGCACAAAATGGTATTATAAATTGTCTTTTTTATATTATGAATAGAAAATTGTTTTATAACAAGATCTTAAAAAGGAGGGTGAATTCCAAAGTCTCTCTTCACTTAACGCGATGCCCGCAAACCAATCTCCTTTCTCATCACTTGACTGCTCACACTTATTACTTTCATATTCACCCTGGACTTTGCATTGAATTTTTATATCTCCACTCCTCCCACAGGGTCAGACTGTCATCTGCGATGTTGTCTTAGAATTACGAGGTAAACTTCAATCAGAGGCAGCTTCCCCCCGTTTTTTTCTCTGTGTAGCAACAATATTAGCGTGCATCCCTTGCTATCCATGAGCACTCCCATATTGGCTTTCTGTCTCCTTACAATTACCACGTGTCTTACTGGTCCCAGAGAGAAGGCTGGTGGAAATCAATAGCGCAGTAATATTATCAACTGGAGGGTGAAGTCATGGGAGGGGGGGGGGGGTGTAGAGGCGGTGAGTGGGCTTGGTGTCGATTTGCCTTTCTGCTAATGCACACCGTGCGTCCTCCAGCTTTATCTTCTTTTTATAGAGTCTCCCTACCTCACCTGCACCCTGTAATGGTTGTTCTCTATATGCTGTTTTCTGTTCTCATTCCAAATGTACATGCCAGCCTCAGCCCGCCGCAGGCTGTTTTATTGGGAATGTGCTTTTGACCCCGAGAGCTGACCCTCAGATGGCAAGCTTAACAATGACGAATCACTCGGTGGGATCATTTACATGCCCCCTGAACCCCATATTTGGGTCCATTAGAGAGCAAATCAAATATTTATGTTGTTTATTGGAAGTGCAGGGTTTCATCTCACTCTGTGATTGTTTCATGCAAAGGCTTGGAGACTGTGCTATATTAAGTATACGCTCACCCAGGAAACTAATCTTGGGCTCAGTGTCAAAATCTGTCTCACAACCAACATCGCTTTATATTCAAGGAAAGAGGGTAAGGTTTCTCTGTAATAAAGCTGTGTTAACATTGTGTCCCTCTTTGTCGAAAAAAGATGTGGATTTCATACAGATGTTTTTTGCGACTTTAAAACCGAAGCAGCGCGGCTCTATTGACCAGTCATGCCTGCAGAGATAGAACAAGTCATGTGGATATTAAAGATAAGTGTATTTTACCTTTCGGTCAACTTTTACACCTGAAATTAGAGTAACATTTCATGTCAAGGTGTATCTTCTCGTCTCCACAGGGAGCAGGTCTAATTGAAACACTTCATATACTGAACCAGGGACTGGCTGTGATGTTCCATTTCTCCACGTTGGCTTGGTCAAACATCTATAGCCAGCACACAGCCTGCTCTTTATTAAATTGTCCATTGGACATTAATGATATTGCTGTGTTGCATGCTGGGATTTAATAGATAAGGTCTTTAAAGGTTTTACAGTATTATTAAAACTCTGAGGTGGCCCCCGCTTTACTACATGCCGAGGGGTTTTCAATTGACTAATCAGTCATATTATTACACTTGACACATCTGGAATGTCAGTCATCAAAATGGTTACCGGCAGGGTGGCAATTAGTGAAAACACACAGATTTTATCAATAGGAAATGGAAGGAGTGAGAGAATCAAAGAGAAACAAAAGAATCAAAGAGGTTCAACGCAGGAGGGGAATTAAAAAAAACAAAAAAAAAAAAAAAAAAGAAATTTATGCACCTTAGTTTTCCCGCTCAGATCTTTCAGTATGGCAGCCTATTTATGTGCCACGCCAGCGTGCCTAAAAACTGATGTGGCTTTCAACTCCTTCACCCGGCTTCAAAAGAAAACAATAAGAAAGCCGAAAGCATAATAACATGCAGTCTTTGTCTATTAGCTGCAGTAAGACTAGGGGGTTTACGGCACAGGGTTCTGTAAACAAAAGATTAAACCAAATCGAGCTGCAGAAAATGAAAGGAAAACATGAGTGGGGTAATGAGGGTGCAGGCGTCGTTTCTGACCAGATTACCATCTCCACAGACTACTGGAGAGGAAAACGCCTGATTGAGCTATTTTACCACACAGAGAGTTTACGCCTCTCTCCACACACAAAACCAATACCATTACCACGCTGGTTAGTGGGTAAGCCACATATGTGAAGCAAAGCTGTTAGTGCTCAGGGTCACAGTGTTCTGCGTTGAAGGTAATGTTGTTTTGTTTATTTGTCACATCTAGAGCATTAAGACTTTGGAGCGCAGACAGCTCTGTGTCATTACTACTTTGAATTTCCTGCAGAGAAGGGACGCTGAACTGACCTTTGGTAACCTCTCAGGATCGCCAGGGTGTCTGGGGATGACCTTCTGCAGCCTCTGGAAACCATAGTCGATGGTGGGCTCATTCAGAGCTGAAAAGTTAGAAAAAGGGGGAAATGAAAATCAGAACCATTTCAGAATTAATTTAGCCCGAAATAGGAAGAAACTAATTGAGAAATCTGTTAGAGTTTACTGTACAAAATTCAATTCAGAATGCCTAATTTCAAAGAAATCTCAGGGGTGATACAATGTTTTATGAAACATCTCCGCTCTGGAGAGGGGAAGCGAGCAACGGAAAATGACACAGGTTCCTCTGACACTTGTGTCACCAAGTGCTATTCCATTAACAGCCATGATGACCTACATCAGTGTGAGGAACCCCTCCCCCTTTTTATCTGCTTGAGAATATTGACTACAGCAAACTACATAGCGGGGGTCTTTTAATCTAACAGAGCTTTAATAATCTGTGAAAGGCTGTCCACACATTGATCTAGTGTAAGTTGCTGTCATTTCATCCTTCTGCACCAACTGTACTGCAACACTGGGCCTGTGAAATACGGCAGCAGATCCCATGGAGCTATTAATCTCTCCCACCCCTCAAATAGTAATCTGGGGCATGAGGCATATTGGGCGATGAATCAGAGGCACAAAGTAAATGAATCATAACACAGACTTTGGTGAGAGCGGGGCGTTTTATGTCTGACAGTCCTAATGGGTAATTGAAGGTTTCCTTACAGCTCCGCCTGATTCTAAACAATCATGTGTACACTCATGGAGAGGGTGAGGCGAGGGAGGAAGGGCAGGGTGGCGAAGGAGGGGGAGGAAGGAGGAGAGCAGTGTAAAAGGGGAAGGAACGACTTAATAGAGAACATCACTTCTCAATGTAGATATCATTTTCAGGAGAGTAACTCCGCCAAGCAAGGCGCTTCATAAATCAATGGCTTTCTATGGAGACTAATAAGAGCTGCCTGCCTCTATTCATTGTTCAGCCTGTAATTTGGCCCATCACTCATTACTCAGCATGTAATTTCAGCATTAACACCGCACAGCTCGCTGAACCTGCTGAAACCCAGAGAATGTGAAAGCAAGTGATTGCACCCCCCTCCAACAATCACAAACACACACACACACACACCCGCTCACTGGCAGGGCCGCTGAGGCGCCAACCCCAGCAGTCAGGGAAGGAAAAGGAACATTTATGTTTCTCATTCAGTCTCTTTCATTTGTTCCTACTCATCTAAGTACACACACATCCCTCAAACACAATCCTCCGACATACAAGTACTGTAACAACTCACATTTGTATGTGCAATCGAACACATGCGCCGCTTGTGCGAATGCCTGAATACAGTAATTGCCAGCTCGACCGTGATCAAACGGAGCAATTATGTGTTCAAGCATGGACAATGCGGGGTACTAATCGATAGCAGGGATCTAGTTGACAAATACAGTGGTATTCAACCCTATAGGTCAGACACACCTGAATAAACCCCACGCCACAACAACATGCACTGCTGGAAATCTGATTTGACATGTCATCATGCGCCTCTAAACGACAAAGGTCTGTTTTGGAATGTGCAGGGAAAGCCATCTTCTCCTTAATAAAGGATTGATCTGCCATATTGATTGTACATGACAAGGCTGTAGCAAAGAATTTGCCCTCTTTTCTTTTGTTATTTCCACTCCTCCTTTTTTTCAATCCATGCA
>JAVQJG010223589.1:0-16744 GCA_036024015.1 Craterocephalus amniculus
CACACACACACACACCCACACACACACACACACACACACCCACACACACACACACACCATTTACAGATTTCTTCCATCTTTACACTTATACTGCTGTTTACGTTGCTCTGTGACAGTGAAAGACGAGAAGCTCTTTCTGTATTTGCCATCAGTTGGGTGGATGGGATCAGCTGAAAATCACTTAATTATTCAGTTGTGTGATTAAAAAAACTCCAATTGTATTCTTTCTTGGTATTAATATGTTTAATTGCACTACAGTTACTCACACACTAGTCATCGGCTTGCTTAAGAAACCCTGATCTTTCTCTTTACCTAGTGAGGGTGGGGCAGACTGTCTTCATTGACATTTCTATAGTCGGTGCACCTATGAGAGGGAGGATTTGAGAGGGGAGAAACGGTAGCTGTGACACATCTTGGACTGTACACCTTATTGTGAACATTAAGCAGTTTTGGTACAAGTGCTATAGTAAACATTCTTCAGGATTCTTTGTTCGTAGAACTGTGGGTAACACATCTATTACGCCAATTTTTGGTGAACAGCTCACACAAAAAGCTCACACTGGATCAGCCCCTGCCCCCCACTTCCACAGATCCATCAAATCAATATGTACAGAAGCAAGGCTTGTTGACTTACACCGATGCTACCTGAGTGGTTTGTTGCAACATTTAAGCTTCATCATTTAAGCTCAGTAAAGTGCTTCATGAAAAATAAAGGCTAGCAAAGCTAGTTTCCATTTGTTTTTTTCAGTTAATTTTTCCATGCAGAATGTACAACAAACTTAACTTGAGTTTCTAACATGAGTGCAGCAACTCTGCAGCTGCCAGGTAGGTGAAAATAGAGAAATTATCGTTTTTTATTCAAAAGTAATGTACATCTATCTGTAAATCAAAATCAATCTAAGTATGATGTACATTGTTACACACATACACATGGGCAGTGTCATCGTTCTGTTATTATAAAGATCAAGTTTGAGACGGATATTTCAAGAAAATTATTGCAGTAATTTAAATTTTTCTTATTGCCCAGCCATAGTAGAGTCTAAGTAGCTTATTATTTCTTTCTAAAGTTAAGTGACTTTTATGACTAATTAACTAATCAGTTAATAACTAATTTCGAAACAAAGAAGCAAGAGGAAAAGAGTTGATCTAAACAGGGCATGCAGCCTGAGTTGAAGTTGCGGGAGAAGATAAAGTGGGTCAAGCTTGTACCACAATGTATCCTGTTAGGTCTGCTGGGACGAGTGACTGGGACAGTTCCACACCAGGCAGCCACCAAAAAGTGATGTTGTGTTATTCAGAGTTTTCAGAGTTGGTTGTCAGTTCAACCATTCAAATGTGAACTGCTAAAATAAATAAAGGGAACACACAATTACCATGGACCTCAGTCAGTCACACTTCTGGGATATCAGTCTGTCCAGTTAGGAGGTTACACTGGTTGTGAATCCATTCATGTACGAATGGAGCAGACAGGCTGTTAGTAAGACCACCCTATTAAACAAAGGTCCTGCAGGTGGTGGTCATAGACCATTACCCATATTGGTCATGTTTTGCATTTTGCCTTCACAATTTGAAGGCAACATGAGGCAGTTCCTGCAACCAACAGAAGTAACTCAGGTAGTGCAGCTCACGTTGTGGGAAGGCTTGCTGTGTCTCCCAGCACAGTGTAGAGGTTATGGCAGAGACACCAGCAGATAGGCCAGTATACCATGAGATGTGGAGGAGAAAGAGGACAACAACAACCCAGCAGCAGGACCGCTGTCTGCTTCTTTGTGTAAGGAGGAACAAGAGGAGTTCTACTAAATGCCCTCCAGCATGTGCATGCCTCTGCTCTCTCTGTCAGAAGCTGACTCCATGAGGTGGTCTGAGGGCCCTACGTCCACAAGCCGTGCTCACAGCCCAACCCGGTGCAACCTGATTGGCATTAACAGAGAACACCAGGATGGGCAGATTGGTGTCCTGTGCTCTTCATGGATGAATGCAGGTTCACAATGAGCACATGGCACAGATGTGTAGGTATGGAGACCCTCTGCTGCCTGCAGTGTCCTTCATAGTGGCATCGGGTCATTGATGGTGTAGGGAAGCATGTCCTTTGAGGGCCACAAAGACTTCCATGTGCTAGGCAGAGATACCTAGATTACCATTAGGTACTGGGGTGAGATCCTCAGACCAAGTGTCAGACCATGTTGCTGCAGTGGGACCTGGGATCCTCCTGGTGCAGGACAACACTCAGCTTCATTTGACTGGAGTGATTGAGCAGCTCCTGCACGACAAAGACATTGATGCTATGGACTGACCTACCTGTTCAACAGATCTGAATCAAATCCAGCACCTCCGGGTTATCATGTTCCATCCAACGCTATGTCCACCACAGACGGTCCAGGGTTGACTGAAGCCCTGATCCAGGTCAGGCAGGAGATCCCTCAGGAGAACATCGTGGTATCATCATGCCCAGATGTTGAAGGGAGAGCACACAGGTACATAAAGGCCACACACACTACTGAACCTCAATCTAAATTATCTTGAGGCCTTTCCACAAAACTGAGTCAGCCTGTTATCGGATCTTTCCACTTTCATTTTGAGTATGATTCTGGATCCAGACCTCCACGGGTTCATGACTTTTATTCTAATTGATCCTTCTCACATTCCACTATGTGATGAACAGATTTTCAGCTGGAATATTTCATCCATGTTGTTTAAGCTGTACCTTTATTTTTTTAGTGCACACTATCCTTCCTAGCACAAAAACATGTTCATTTGTTTAAAAAATCCTCATCATCTGTCCACCTTTAAGCAAACCCCGTACACACAGCCTTGTCTGGTTGGTGCGTTGCTGAACAGGATTATCTCGCCAATTCCTGTCTAGTACACAGTGGGAGGCAGAGACCTCACCGTAATAACACTCCTAAACACCGAATACTCCCTTCTTTTCAGATAATATAAATATATTTCTCCTTTTTAACCCTTAACTTTGGTGCTGTGAACCGTTTTGTTTTTTTTCTTTTTTAGGTGAGACTGTTAAAATGATGTTCTGGCAGAGTCCAGTTTTGCAGTCAAAAGGCAGTTTTTCTTTGGGACGTCAAGAAATCAAATCACTCATCTTTGAACACATAACATAAAATTTAACAAGCGTGTTTATTTGCTTACACAATCACATATCTCCACTTTGCATCTCTCTCCTGTGTGGTTCATGCACTCTGGCTGCCCTCTTGAGAAAGCAGCAGTCTGGGTTTTTGCGGAGGGTGAAAGGTTCTCTTGGTTACATGCCAGACTTATTACAGCAAATATTGAGATATGGTTATTATCTGGTTTAGTTCTCTTTTCTGTGCTTGTGCGTTCTGCCGTAGATGAACTGGAAACATTTATGCACTATGTGATACTTGCGTGATAACTTGGACTCTTTTGCAACAGTTACTGACACATCTGTGATTAAGGTGGACTTTGTGTGTGGAAGGCTCATTCCTGCACTGTACACTAAAGGTTGAAGCATGCCAGTCTTAACAGTCACATAAATGTCCTCCAAAAATGTAACAAAGTCACTTTTTTAAGTGCCCTTGAAGCAAACGTGAAAAACAAAGGACCTTTGTTTTGTGCCTGCCGTTTTGATCTCGCTCCCATAAATCAACAGCGGTGTAGACACTTGTTTACGCTGCACCGCCCAACCGACTGGGAGCCATCAATCTTGAAACGGATGAATAATGAAAACTGTCTAAACACGACAATTTGAAAGAGGATAAATAATTGAGCCAACCATGAATCTTTTAAAGGCGAGACTTCCTCTTGTCTGACACCAAGGAAGTGGCTCGTGATTTTGTGTGTGTGCGTCTCGATTTCCCTACAGAGCTGGTGATGCTCCTGTCTTACCAGTTGCATACAACAATAGTAGGTGTGAGGATGCAGAACAGCAGACACACCCACGCACACACCTGAGACGCCTACATCATTAATGCTGAACCCTAGAGTACTGATGTTTTTCAATGAGTGTCATCTGCGCTCTTGTCTGCCATCATGTCGCAAGTTTCTCCAGTCATGCTTATTCAACAATAAACAGCAGGCAGACATGCTGAGATGCAGGCCCTTTGTGCTTTAAATGGGTTGATATAAAACCGAATATCCGGCCTATTTCTCTGGCAGGTTTTCAGAAAAACATGCTCCCTCAACTCCCTTTCCTACCTCACTCTCTTATGTACACTCACACACACACACACACGCGCGTGCGCACACACACACACACACAGAGCCCCAAAAAAACCCTCCTTTCTTTTGCAGCGGTCGGGAGAAAACAAGATTGTTCCTAATTGAGTCCACATGTGGGAGAGTGTTCTGTGGGTAGATGCTCACACTGCGGTCCCCCCCATTCAACAACCCTCATCCTTCCCACTCCCCCTTTCTCTTCCCCTGTTCCCTCCATCAGCTAATATTGCAGCAGTAATACATTTGTGCGCTTTCTTAGTCTCGGTTTGTGGTCGAGGGGAGGCCTCCCGTTAGCGGGGTTCCGTGACGGCCATTTTCCTCAGGCTTAGGTAGACCCCAGTGTTGGCAGGGAGGGGAAGAGATAACGTCTGCATGTGTGAAATGTACTCTGTGTGTGGGAAAGTGTGTATATGTGTGTGAGGGGGGCTGAGAAGGGTAAGCAAGGGAGGTGACTAAGGCCATGATGGAGTATTGCCAGAGCAGGGAGGTCCAGAGATGGGGCAAAGCAATCGTGGGGGAAAAGGAAGAGGCTGAATGTGTGAGACGGGGTGGTCGTGCTGATGTTGGGGTGACGAAAACAGCAGAAGAAAATGAAAATTCTTGTCTATCCCTTTGCTTTTAGGCCCAACTGGCTTTCAGTGGAACCAGTGTGTTTAAACTGGGACTGCTTTTATGCGCCGCTGTGCTCAGGGTAACACTTGGTTCAGATTTTCGCAGTCAACTCATATTGTTCCGTCTGTTTGATGCTGTAAAGGGTGGATGTCGGAAAATCTGATTCTGGATTGCACTTTTTGACCCTTAGTTGTAGACATTACTTCATGTACAGTTGGTGTAATTAGATTTCTTGTCTAGTTCGCAGTATTTTGTGCAACGAAATCCTCATTGGATGTTTAGAAACTGTGACATTTATTTTAAAAGATAACATCATTATTTTGAGTAAAAAAGACAAAAAAATGTTTAGCCTTTTCCCGGCAAAGCATAATTTTAAGTTTGCTTGTTCAAATGTCCGGAATATGTCGTCTCTTGTATTTTATCTTCGTTAGATTTTGTTGGCCCATCTCACAGCTGAAATGTGCCACCATTTCCAGCTCAACATGGCTTCTAATTGAAACCTTCGTAAACACAATCTGGTTGCGCATCATACAGGAGAAAGCACCCGACTCCTCAAATTATAGTCATTTTGATGTTTTCTTTCATTGTTCAGCAACATCGTTTTCAGTCAAACATTTACAATTAAGCACTCTGCCTGGCATGTAAATGAAAAGGCTGTGGTGAGTTTTGGTGGAGGTGGAGTTATTTTTTTTCTCTTTGGAGTGGCAGCTTGTATGCAAGCAAGCTTTTCTGGCTGGTGCCAGCTGGAGTACTTCAGTGGGCTGAGTACTCAAAGTGCAAGTTAAAAGCAGTTACTAGTCAAAGGTAAAACTGAGAGTATGTGTATGAAAATGTAAAATGATTTTGGTTTATATCATACCATACCATACCATACCATGCCATACCAACATGGATACTAAAAACTAAAAGAGACCATAAAAGTATGATAAAACTGTTAAAAAAAAAAAACAACAACAACATAACAAGTAATGCTACTGTGTTCTCACAGCAAGAGATTATCCAACATGGCATCTTGATGGAGAGCATTTGAGCCAGTTTTTGATGCATCAACTATCATGTAATAGTATTTTACTGACTGCATGGCCTCTTTTAGACTGGCTGTGAAAAGCGGTAAAGTTGCAGACTTTGACGTTTATACAGTTTGCATTCAGGCAAAGCTTCCGCTCTCTAACCTCGGAGCTGTAGCAGACATGCACCGGCTAGCCTCCATGTCATAAGAGCGCTCATGTTAAATGGCAGATGGGGCTGCTAAAATTACTAACCAGATGCAATACTGAGGATACTGCTTGATGCTCAATATTATAAATTTTTTCATATTGTTACATCTCGATTTCTATCACCATTTTTTTTAATACTGTTGCATTTGACTGAAAAATAAAATTAGTTCAACATTTTCTACTACTAGATGAAAATAGAAAAATATGAAAACAGTTACTAGGTACAACTGTAGAAAAATATAAAACAATGGACTAGCTTCTGTTTGTATGCGGAAGTATAAGGATGATTTTGGCAGTAACTGTATTTTTGACCGTCCTACTGTACAGTTATGTATTACTTTTACTTTACGTAAGAAGATGTTGCACAGTGTAATAAGAATCCAAGTAAAACTTAGGATACCTCTTTTATGAATGCTGGTTGTAATGGCTGCAAAAGACAACACAATTGACTGCTCTTTCTGATCATCTGGCTGCACCACTAGCTGTGGCTAGCAGTAGCTGGCTCTGCTTTGTGTTAAACTAGCAGGCTGTACTTGTGCTTTCTGTATTATCTCTCAGGTGCTGTTACTTCTAACGATTGAGCGATCTGAATTGGCATGCAACCTTGTCTGCATCATATAAAGAATCAGCAAAGACAACAGGGTTCATTGTTTTCCAGTTTGAAGTTACCATATTGTTCGTTTGCCTGTCCAGCACATCACCAAAACAAAGAGATCAGTGGTATGGGTGCAGAGAGAGAGAAATGGGAAAATGACAGCTGGGGAAGTTGAAGATAAAACTCACCTTCAGTTCACCAAGAGTTGGCTGCATGCCATGCATATTTTCAGACAACCATCATTTTCACAAAGAAAAGTTGTCATTTCAAATGCACATATTTCCATATACTCACCATAACCAAAAGATTACTGTACAACTACTTTTCCTCTTCTTCAATAAGTTTCCTTTCAATGCAGTTACTTTGTTGTTGTCATTATTTCTGAGTTCATATGTAAGCTCGGGCATTACTTTGGTTAATTTGGTGTTGTCATAATTCACATCTGAAGGTGTTGCTACATGAGTAGCTACACTGTCTATTTGCAGTTCAGTGTACAATATTCATGGCCGAGACATTTCATTGTTAACTCAGTAACATTAAATGTAGTTTTTCTGCAATTTATTTTTTCATATGGAGCTTGAGAACAGGTACAGGAGTTTATATCCAGATTATATCCAATTCACTGTTAATAATAATTGTAAACTGCAAGAAACCATGCTTAATTCCACCGGTAGCGCTGATGACATATTTCTGTCATGTAACATGCCCTTTACATGGGCTGATGTCATGTTCCCAAGCCCCTATAAACTTCGATGAGTCCTTTATATTGGTGAGTTGCAAAATAAACTTAGTAAAAAAGTAAGGACTTTTTTTGTTTAGTGGATTTTTTATCCGCCTTAGGAATACCACTTGATATTGTCTTATTTAATTACCTACACAAGCAGGTATAACTTTTAAGGACAATTCTTCTGTGGAATAAAACAACACAGTTAATGTGAAATACCTCCTGAAAATGTGCCAAAATCCCCTGCAATATTTTCCTGTTGTTGTTCACTTTTGTGTTTGTTTGTGGATGAAACGATTGCATTCTCCCACAACAGTAAGGGGAAAAAACAACTCATATTGACTATATTTACACGATGCATTTTGCACTGTCAGAGGCCTCAGTAGAGTGTGGAAGATCCATACCAAGCCCCAACAACTTGCCACCTCCTCATGCTGGTCACATTTTGCTGTGGGATGACTCGCACGCCCCTGGCAGCACTTAAATCTCAAAACAAGCAACAGGAGAATATTACAGGTTTTTTTGCACATTTCTGTTTGAGTGCTACCCACACATTAAGCAGTGTTGCTCATTCCTTTAATGCATGATCCTTTACAAGTTGTACCACATTGTTTAAAGGTTTTAGACTTTCCAGTCATGTATAATACATCACTAATGATTAAGGAGGAGAAATATTTGACAAAAAGACTTATCCAAAGATAAGATATGTTGTTGTTCACCCCCAAAACATTTGCAAACTTTACATGTTGGTATGGCAGAGCTGACTGACTAGCTTTGGACCTCAGGGTTGTTTGCACGTCAGCAAGCAAATTCTTCTTTTTGCTGTTTAATGGTAAAAATAAAAACTAAAATGACCAAAAAAGGAACTTAAATCCAGACTTTTCTGTAACCCTTTGTGGTCCTGCTCTACCATTTGGTAGAGCAAATCTTTCAGTGATTATCATGAATCTTAGTAAAGAACCGATGAAATAAACCTCCCCGAACCGTCTTTACCAATAGGTTTGGGTATATAACACCAGAAGAAAGTGTTTATTATCCTGCTGCTGTTTCAAATTTTGACCATTTCACTGTCATTACTTTATTATTAATTTTAATCAAGTATTTGCTATAAAGACATTTGTTTGTATTTTGCGTGTTCAAAACAAAAGTGAAAATGCAAAGAAAATTTCTCTCTTGCTGTTTTCTTTGTGTGAAAGTTAAAGGGATGAAACAAAGTGAAACACAGTGTAGATCAAAAGTCCAGTGACTTCTGATGATTTAGTGATCTCAGTCCAACAGTCAATCAGAATCATGTAATTTATGCGCCATCATTCACTCGTCAAAATTCTCCTTTCTACTGCAACACAGAACTATTCATAATTAGGAAAATGAATTAATCACATCACCAAACTAGAGTCACTGAAAATAACATGATATTAATCGAAAACTTTACATTTAATTTGCATGGATGGATCATCACAGTTCAATTGTCCCTCTAGGTATCTGCTGCTACACATCTCTTATACAGTACAGCCATTGGAGTCGTAGGTGAGCCATCCATCAGCATCTGCAGTCATCCCACTGGCCTGACTGCATACTTCCATCTTTTTATGTGATTGTGCAATTTTCAGCAGTCTTTTATAGACAAAAGCTCTCTTCAGACAGCCAGAGGAGGGTCTCCAAGAGGCAGGAAAAAATTGGAATTAAATGGAAGGAAACTTTTCAGAGAAGTAGAGAGCAGGCAAACAGATGGTCCGGGATAATACCGCAATATCGACCTTTGATGTCATGAAATGGGAAGCTGGATTGTTTATATAAATTTGTGAAGTCATTATTCTGATAATTGCCACAATCTAGTTTTCGTTAAAGACGAGGCGTTTGTCACTTTTAACCAACTTTATTGCTGGTAATGTCTCTGTTGTGTGCCTTCTGGCCCAGTTTTTATGGATGTATTTATTAAGGTATCAAGGTTTCTCCTGGGGCCCTGATCACTGACAGCAGTACAACAGACCAGATGCACGAGTCGCACTCGCTCTGCCCCTAAGCCATGTCCTGACCCAACAACCACAGAACAAAACAAGACATAGGGTTGGGCCAACACGTGTAAAATAAGTGGTAGCTTCATTCAATTTGCTCATTTCCCATGTTTCTTTCTGTAGCATTCTCCACCCCCGCTCAGTCCACAGGGATGGTTTCACTTGTTGCGAAGGAGAAAAGGAGACAAACAAGCAGTGTTGGAGGCTGAGTGGCAAACATGGTGGAGTTGTGACACAGCTGAAAGAGGAGGAGGAGGGGGTAGAAAAAACAGCTGTTAGAGAGTGATTTTGAGAGAGAAGCCAAATCTGGATCTCCTCTCTGTTTGACTGACACTAGATGGCAACGTTTTGCCTCATAGCTTCGTTTACCAGCCTACGTTCACCTCCTATTTGTTATTGACTCCTCTTTGCTTAACAATAGACATGCAGGGCTTGTGTATATGTGTGACCGGGTATCTTGCTAGGCTGGCTAAGATGATGCAGAGGGGTGCATGATAGGTGGGATTACAAAGCCCCCCCCCCCAATATTATGCTCCTCCACTCCTGTTCCCGCTGTGAGTGAGTGTGCTGAATCAGGGCTGAGCGGGAAATCTTGCTTATCTGTGTGGAATTTTATTATTTTCAACTATTTGGATCATGATTGCGTTTGCTCTCCTTCCCTCCCTCTTCCCTTTCCCTTTTCACCTTGTCACGCAAACACAGGCTTTTCTCACACAGACTTGCCTGTCTGCCGCTTTGCTTCCTTCCCTTCCCTGTGCTGCCTCACCCTCGCTTATCACAACAATTAACATTTACAATGTCTGCCATTTTTTCTGTGTGCCCCCTCCCCATCAATGCCTTTTTCTCTTTTTTTAATTCCCTTTTAGTTGAGGCAGAGTAATTTATCGTGTTATTATTTATCAAAATTTTAATTCAAAACTCGCGCGGTTTTCCCTCTAGATTTTTCTTCTGTCAAATACTACTCTTCAGTCACCCAGGACATTATGAGCAACAATACTTTATATACTTTTAAAAATTTATTAAAGGACAAATATATGATAAAAAATAATACATAAATAAAAACAGACATAATCCATAATATCATATATTTACATGTACATATATATATATATAAATGTACATCTATATGCTTGTATTTTATTATTGATTTTAACTCTGCATGAGTCTGCATACTGATAGTGCAACGTAATTTTACTGAGCATTCTTGTATTATGTCAATGAAGTTTGGTATGTACAAGAAGCTTTTAAATGTGCAGTTGGGGATTCAACATTTGATAAGGACTTGATTCCATACGTTTGCTCAAGAACAACCAAGAAAACGGAAATATTTCATTTTTCAGGGATTCAAGATACATTGAATAAAACAATGTTTATTATAAAACATTAGTTACGCTAGCATGACGGGTGTTTTTTGCAGGGTAGTGCACAGTTTTGAGATTTCTTTGAATGTTTTATAGTTTGTTTAAACCACCAAACACAAAGTGAAGAGTGCCTCTGAGTTATCCTTATTATTTAGGAGGGAAACTATTTCTTCACCCTAGCGGTGCTGCATAGAGGGGGGAGTAGATAGTAGAGAGGCAAATTCTGGGTAGTGATCAGTAACTGAGCTTTGGCATGTACCCAACTGTCCATTCCCTCTCGCTGCAGGGAGGGAGGCACAGGTGATGGGGCCAGCAGAAGGGCTCTGGAAGCAACCAGGCAGCAACGCAGTTTCTCTTTTTTCTGAGAAGATTTAGTCTGATCAAACAGAAGGCAGAAATGCGATAACAGCTCCAAAAAAGAAGAGAAACCTTGCAGTGGAGTCTGATTTTTACTCAGATGGATCTGTCAGCATGCTATGTGTGTAAATCATAGAAAGGAAGGAATGGCCTGACAGACAAATAAGTGTGTGCATGTATGAATGTATGAATGTTGGCGATGAAGCCAATAAAAAGATAAGCTTTTCCTGGTAATCAGGCCGCTCTGAAAGCCCCTCGCCCTATTAGTCTTTGTGTCTCCTGATTTGGAAATTCTACTCTGAAGTTATGTTTCGTGTGTATTTTTGTGCAGCCATGTGTGTGTGGACGTGTTCCAGTGCATGTGTGTATGTAGGTTTCAAAAGAGGCTTGGTGGAGAGAGCATGAATTATAGATAACAGAGCAAGGTCTTAACCATCCTGTTTGGAATCCCACACGCAAACCATTTCTTTCAATGGCTCCAGTGGAGGCTTGCATTTGTTTCTGTCATACTTTTATACTTTTTGTCAAATAAGGTTATGTTCTGTTTTTACTTTTCAACCGGAGGGCTAGTGCCCTCCTGTATATATATTTCTACAGGTTATTTATTTTTTGTTAAACTGAAAAATACAAACCAAAAGAACTGAGGCAGTCTTGCATGTGTCTTGCAGGAAACTATGGTGGCAGTTTAATGTGTAAGCAATAGATGATCCAGTCTATTTGCTGGAGTCGGGAGTCATCCAGTCTGTCTTTCTTCATGTGTTCTCCATCTTTCCTCTTTGTTTTTCTTTTTATCGACTCTTATTTTATCTCTGTCTACAGCATCTTCTATCCTCACCCTCATTTCCTCCCACATTTCCTCCTGTGTCCCCATATTTACATATGGGTGGCAGGGCACCGACACACACACCAAGGCGAACACACCAACCCCAGCGCACATGCATGTAACCTTTTCCTTGATTACGCATGACCTCTCGACCTTTTGACACAGCTGCCACTTTGATCAGCCAATCAGCATGCGGCGCCACCCATGTTCTCAGCAGGGCTGCCACTGGCCTGATAAAATCCTCTGATAGGCCCTTGCTGATGCATTTCCTGTTTTGGTATGCTTCTTCGTTTTTTATTTTCACCACCAGCTGGTCCCCGCATTCCTGTCGGAGTCAGGGAGGGGGCAGGGGCATTGCCTGGATGTTTATGTTCTTGTTCGTGTAGGGTTGAGTGTGTGAGATTTCGTGCAAGGATACAAGAGTGTGTGTGTTTGGTAGCCTAGATGTGTTGGTCTGAAGCTGAGAGCGGGGTAGAGCTTGGCGGAGGGGATGGCTGAAATTGAGGGGGAGGGTAATGTCAGGGTTGTTTACATGTGATGGCAAGAGAGAAATGGGGTACATCGTGGGGGTTGTGGGGGTGAATGACATACATGAAGGGGATAATGGTGGTGAACAGCTGTTTACGTGTATGTTTACGCATGTGTATCATGGGGATGGACTGGAAAGGCAGACAAGGTTTAGGTGTGGTTCGGCTTTAAGGTATCGAGGCTGGATGAGTATCGCTGTTTACCGTTTGCTGGTCATTGATGCTCATTGATTTGTCGTGTTATTATTGACTACCACAGCCAGCCTGTGTTGTTGTTATCCTCCTTGGTCCAGTTCAGGACCAGATGGATCCAAATGTCTTTGTGGGTGGCTGGGTGTGTATTTAGATGGCGATGATCTTTTCCTGAGAGCTCTGTTACCAGGGTCCAATGTCTCCAGTAGCAGGCTGGGAGCAGACATGCCCAGACATGAAACCTACACATGCACACACATTCGCACTCGCACACTTCTTCACTCACTCCCTCCATTTGTCTCTGGGCAGAAGTATGCGCCTGTGTACCACTGGACGCCCCGCACTAGTATGTCAGGGGATTCCTGTGATACATCATCAAGTATTTCCAGTTGAACAGCAGAGGCAGTGTTTACCCATCTCCCCGACTCCTGCTCTTTTTCTCATTAATCATGCACACACCAGCATCGGGATCTGGCCCCTCACAGGTAGATAAGAGAAGTGACCCTCATGTGAACAAATACGAACATACTTAGCGACAAGTGCCAGTGAAGAGGCTCATGTTTAGGTTTGGCGGCAATAAAAATCAACTTGGCAATCAGCAATTTGAGTCTAAATGACACAATGCATGTTGCATCATCTATATTGATAAGCAATGAGCCCGCTGATTCGTCACTGTATCTCATTACTCTGCTGCCACAGTTTTTCTGATGAAGATGAACTGTACCACAGAGAGGCAAATTTTGCAACGGGAGAAAATAGGAGAGGAACAGGAAAAGTCTGTTAGATAGCCTGATGTAGCTAGGTCCTTGATAAAATTAGTCTCCAGGTAATGCCTGATAAACCTAGACGGCTGTGCTCCTTTGACGAATCTCATGAATGCGACAAAACAATCAAAATATATTTATATTTAGAAGCTAAATAGCTTCTAAATATAAGGAAGCTATTTAGCTATTTTTCAGCTAAATTAGTATGTCTTTCAGCTATTTTTTTTGTATGCACAAAAAAAAGAGCTGAAATGAGGTTGTTAAAAATATTTAACTATTGATTTTGCATGTTGATTTTGCATGTTTGCAGCGTAAAAAAAAGAGGAAGTGTGCACAAATTGTTTTTCTTAACAAAAAAGTTCCATATGTAGCCAGGCTGTAGCTACTTTTCAATCTTCTTCCATCTTCCATGACTGTATAATTTTATTTCTGGAATGATTTTGGTTAGAAACCAGGTACAAACTGTAAACCACAGGATCTAAGCAAACCAAGTACTCTCCCTTGTCTGAAAAGTGTCTGGAAAAGAGTCTGGTGGCATCGGGTATATGCCACTGCATGCTGCGAAAGCATCTGCATGTGAGGACTACATACTGGCTCCTCTTCTCTGGGACTTCTACTTCGTTTATGCAGTGGGAAATTAATTCATAACTGCACGGCACAATCAAAGGATTCTCAGAAACAAAGACAGACATGACGGTGCAGGTAATGACATTCAGGTACAATTCCCATTACCTCACACTTTGATTTTTTTAATCACTTACAGAATTTTCTGAGGCACCAAGACCTTAAACAGCTAATTAGATTATATTTGTCATACAAAAGATTTAATTGCACCAAAACTTGCACAGGCGCATCGTTCAGATTTTCTCTTGCAACCATCTTTAGTGGTACGTTAACTCAGTTTGTTTAATCTTTTCTAGTGTAATGGCTGTGTGCTGAAATAGCGGCATGGACATGTCCAGTCATTGCTCTTAGTCTGACTCCTCCCATAAAACCCAATCAGAGGCTAATGCCCCCCCTCCCCAAAAAACCCACAATGTTTATTCAGAGCCTGATTCAATGAGAGGACAGGGCTTGATCAGATGGATCATAAGGTTCAGCCTGTTCCGTTTAAATCATAAATATTAAAATTATGACCGCAGTGCAACTTTGATGTATTATTTATTCATGAAGAATCCAGCAAATTCTTTTTGATTTGTAGAGAAATAATTAACCTTGTTTAAACTTAAATCAGGCCTACTAATACAAGCTGCCAGATCATAAGAACTGAACTGGTGTTTAATTTATCCAAATAGGGCTGGTTTTGGATGTCAAACTCCAGCCCTGCTTCTTCCCAGAGCTCACAAAGTTATTTGACCACTGGCGTAATGTGGAGATGTCTTTGTAATTTGAGGGGGAGTGCTGGGGTCATGACCCTGAATGAACCAATAACAGGATGCTATTGGTTAGTGGGTGACTCTCACGGCCATTTATCGGTCTTTTGCAGAGATTATTCACTTTTCTCTTCTCTCATGCTCAGCAAAGTTTTGTTTTTTTTCTAAACGGTCCCTGAATGTCATTTCAGCCAGTCGAACCAGATTTGGTAAATAGATGGGTTTCCTGTGAGAACTTCTGACATTCCTCATCCCTTCCTGGAACATTCTTCTCTTCTATCAGAAATTTAGGCTCAGGCACAAATGGGCAGTGTAGCCTGCATCTGTGTGTGCATGAGATAAAGTGAGAGTGAATGTGTGACCCACCCTGGGGCCTGGTGGTGTCGGCTGGTCGCAATCATCATGGTGTATCTCTTCTCCTCTCCTACCCTCCTCAGCGCTTCCTGCCTCTCCTAGTTTTCTTTCACCCCAGTGGGCCCTTTTAGATAATGCATTAGAGTCACTATTTTCCAGGTGGGATCTATAGAGCCACATTTAAAGGTGTCAGTAAAGAAGCTCATACTTCTCAGTAAGGCCTGCAACAACTGTTTGGGGTGGGAGAAAAATCGATTCACATAAATAGCAAAATTTTTTGTTTGACTTATTACAGTGATGATTTGTAAAATTAATTTTTTTGTTAAATTGATTATTCTTATCTTTTTTTTTTTACTGAGCTTGTGCAGCATCATATCAGGCGCAGTATGATGGTCAATCTACTGTGTTGTGCTTTACCAAGAGGAGATTATTTTTCCACATTTAAATGCTTCATTTAAAGCTGTTTCAAACATTGTTGATGTGATGTTCATTTTTTGGGGGAAATATGGCTCCAAATATAGTCTTTAGAGATGGTCATCATTCAGCTTTCACAATCATTTGTCATTCACAAAATTGCCCAACTTTGACATATCACAATAATCACAATTTAGATCGAATCAGCATCCAAAAAATTATAATAGAATCAAATGTGGCGGAAAGCGCAATGTCCCAGATATAACAACAATATTAATCTATTAAAATGATTGTACTAATTGTTGGTAAAAACTTCTGTGATTTTCACTCCATTACAAGTTGCGTGATGATGATGTCCCTTTTTTGTGAGCCTCTAGGACATTGTGTAGCTTCATATGATGAATCAAGAGAAGCTGCAGTCTTCTTACTCTCTGCTTCCACTTTTCTCCAAAGACAAACATCACAGCAGAGATAAAGTGCAGAACAGGAAAGATGATCCCACTGAGACTAACGTCACTTACAGAAAGTCTTTTTTTCTAAGATATATATGATTAGATATTGCTCCAGTTTCTGCTGTCAAGAGGAAAAACTGGAGCTGGAGAGGAAAAACAATATCTAACCAAATGTTAGTTGCATTTCCCTTTTTTATATACAGTGCATGACGATATCAGAACTTTGGATTTATTCTTTTTAATGATAATAATGGGAACAAATGCATATTTTGAAATAGTGCCAAACCTAAAGTGAAATTACAGCAATATGATTCCACAGATAATAAACAGATTCCTGTTGAGTGAATGCTACAATCTTTTGTAAAATTGTTGCATTTCCCCCCTTTTCGTAAAGCAAACATGAGACCACAACTTCTTAAACTTCAGGTAACATACACAACATAAATAATGTTTATGTAGGGACAGCAAACGTCTTATTTTTATCCCGCGCTGATGGCGATCAAAATCAAACCAGGCATCACAAGTGAGTTGAGGTACAAATGTTCCTGAAGCGTTCCTGTGACCAAGTTGTCCATGGATTTATTTTTTATTTTTTTTCTTCTCTTTCCTAAAAACAGATGTTGGCATGGGATGACCAGCAGTTACCCGTACTTGGAAAGCTGAGCTTACCATAATGAACTCAGGGCAATGTGCAGCCTGAATTCATCCCTGTGGTCAGCTGTTTCTCTCTTAGCTGGTATGATTTCCATAAATGATAAATGATTGCAAAAACA
>JAVQJG010223596.1:0-11535 GCA_036024015.1 Craterocephalus amniculus
AGTTGATTTGTAATGAATACACAATGTATGACATTTCATGTTTTTTAATTGCATTACAGGAAATAAAGAACTTTATCACAATATTCTAATTTTCTGAGACAGACCTGTATATGTATTTACATGTATAGATAAATAGATAGGTAGATATTTAGATGGATATTTAGACATATATGCCCATTCAGGTAGCTTAATAGCCATGTTTGCTGCTCTAGATCTGTGCAGTAACCTTGTGGTAACCCCTCACCCCATCCGAACAGAAGGCACTTATATTTTCTCCCCACCAGTCACTCAGAAGATGATGGTGTTCTCAAGTCAATATCTTTGAAGTGTGAGTGTAGCGCGCTCAATTTTGCAGGTTGTTTTTAATAATTTACCTGATGTGCTCTGAGTGTGAGTGGCTGTGGGAGGCTCTGGCTGCTGTGCCGCTCTGTAGAGTACTGTGGGTATATGTATGCAGGTCCACGGCCGCCCTACCTGCCTCCCTGTGCTGATTGTTGTTACACACACAGCACACCCACGAGTGATGTAATTGGATTCCATGGGTCCCCATTTTACAGTCCATTGCCATGTAATGAAATCAGTTATTTACTTTCATCATAAAATCTGATAAGGGACAACATCTGCTGGGGGGGAAAGTTTGAGCGAGTACTGCACATGAATGTTGATGAGCGGTTTGCAACATGCGGAGGTGCTTCACCGCTTGCTGCGCGTCACTCAACATGTCACAGCAAAAAAAATGTAAGCAAATATTTTTGGCTAAACTTGGACAGCATAGTCGGTATAAAAGCAACAGTGAGGGCGGTCGCTGCTTCCCCTCGTTGAAGATAGAAGTGTGCAGCAGTGTGTCCTGGCTCTGCTCTGCCGCTGTCTCATTATACTGCCGCTGTGCTGCTGGAGGACACTGAAGGACACAAGCGATTGAATTCAAGTGTTGTATATTCCCTGGAAACCAATCAAGAAAAGCCCCAGAATAATAATCCCTGTCCGCTGTCATGATTCATTTTTATTTTGTTCCATATTTTTCTCTGGCTTTTCAGTCACTCAGGAAGGGTAGTTTCAGAATAAAATCAATGTTCCATTAAAATTTAATGACCAGGAAGGGCTTAATAGTGGTGGAACAGATGCCTCCGCTTTTGAGAACCCCGACATCTCAAAAACTCTTATTCAAAGCTATATTGGCGCTGTGAGGTCCTCTGACTGCTGCCGCTCTCAGCTGCTGTGGAAAAACTACAGATATTGGCTTTTTTTCCCCTTCCTTCAGAGCCGTGAAATGAAAAGTTATAAAAGCAACAGTAAAGCTCTTAAAATCATGCAAACATTGACAAAGAAGGCTGATGGCACATTATTGTCCAAGTATAATCACCTACTGTGTTAATGTTGATCAAGGGCTAAAAACTGATAACAGACTCGTCATTTTCTAAGTGTCAACATCTCTAGGGTACATAGATGTACAAAAGCATTCAAATAAAATGAAAAAATAAATAAATAAAACCCAAGAGGATCAAATTCAAATTCATATTCTAAAAGAAATACAAGTGGACTTGCAGTTTCCTTGTGCTATTGTTTTTATTAATGTTATCATTGCTATTGTTGTCATCATTATTAATTGGAGCAGAACAGGATAAATCAAAACACCCCTCAGCAATCATGGCTTAAGTTTCTTCATACTCAGCTGGAACAGAGAGAGAGAGAGAGAGAAAGATAAAGAGAGGGAAAGAGAGAGAATGAGAAAGAAAGTGAAAAATCTTAATCAGTTTTTTTTTCTTTGAGGACCATATGGAAGGTTTCAAGCAGCCAACCATATGTTGAAGGCTTTTGTCATGGAAATCATACTTTTTGGCACTTTTCGTTGCGCAGCCAAGCCGGGCACATAAATAAGATAGAAAAGAAGAACATAAAAATCATAAAGAACATTATCAAATCTTTGAGAATACACAGAGTTGGAAGATTTTTTTTTCTAACGTAGAACAGATAGCTTCTTAATCAAGACACTCCCTGATTCGCATGGCCACCCAGACTGCAGTTGGTACCTGTATTCGTCTTTTTTAAATAGAAAAAAAAGACAGCATGAATAGAAAAAGAGGAATTAAATGTCTACATGCATTGTCATATTATTGCTGTGATGTATTTACAAATATATTTACAAAATCATCAAAGAGGAACAATGCTTCCCTGCATCTAGATGCCATCAAATTGTGCCCTCATTTATAGCATTTTTCCAGTTTTAGATACAAGCCTACAGGGTGCAGTGCTTCTCCCCTGGATCATTTTAATAACGTGAGTGCCTTTTTTCAGCCTCATTGGAATAAAACTTACAGAATTTGGTGAATCATTATGTTCATTCACAGTAAAACAGACAACGTATCAGATAATCTTTTGGAAATTGAGATTTTTGCATTTGATAGTCCTGCCACATGCCGAACCGTGACAGGTGGTTTGGATGCTCTCATGCAGTGATTCAGCTGTAGCATCAGAAACGATGATGGTTTAAAGGAAAAAAAACAGGAAGGAGAGGACGTACAAACAGAGCAGAAGCTCCTCTTTGCTCTCTTTTCTCCTCGGTTTGGTGTTTTTCTCTTTCAGGGTGAGCTCAGCGCTCACTGCGACGCTGCCTTCCATTAGGAATATGCAAATAGCTGACAGTGCATTTGCCTGCTGGTGCTTGACCTTCCCCTTGGAGGTCGCTCACCGACTCAATTACGCTCCCTATCTGCAGTCTGTCTACAAACACCTGTTATCCTCCCACACTCCGCCACCCTCCGCCAATCCCACTTCAGCACATCTCATCCTGGCTGCGTCTGTTTAGAGGCAGTTGGGACAGGATGAGGATGGTTAGATGGGGAGGGGGAGGGATGCGGGACAAATGAATTACTGTGTTGTTAAATGACAGCAGTTTAAAAACTTCCTCCACCATCAGTGCTGGTTAAGTTAACACCAAAATGTTCTAATGCTACTTCAGATTTGGGATGAGTGATGAGTTTATGTGTATTTTCCGTTTTTTTGTGTGAATAATAATAATGATAATGCAAAGTTAAATCGCCCTTTTCAAGGAAGTTGACACTGAAATCAGTTTTAGATTTGTTTAAAGTTGCTTTTGCATGATAATTATTGCTCATATGCCTCAATTTCAGCTGGATATTTTATCTTACATTTTTAAGGATACATTCATCTTAGTGCCAATCTGCTCTGCCTTAGTTCTTAGTGCCGAGAATGAATTAAAGACAAAAAAAGGACTAAAATCAGTCTAATGGAGGGGGTGGGCTTTTTGGGGGAAACAGCAAGATGAGCAGTGTTTTCATGTTTTGTTCTCATGGTTTCTTTTTATTGCCCTAAGTTTATGGAAAACAGAACAGCTGTGATTGTTTTACATGTCAATTGCTTTCTCAGTCATAGTTATTGCCACGAAATCAAAAAAATACTTCAGCATTCATTTGTTGGAAGTTTTCTAGCACTGCTACTGTACATTGTTCCTCTTTAAAATCTAAGTCCCACGGACTCTCTACAGTTTTCATGCATATAAACATTTTTCTTTGAAGATCAGCAGCATCTTACAAGGTCAATGGATGTTTGTTTTTTTTTTTCTTAAAATCATGAGCAGTAAATAAATACATGATAAATAAGCGCGTCTTGAATAAATACACAAAAATAGGGTGAATAAATAAATGAATAAATAAATAAATAGATAAATAGGAAGATAAATAAAGTATTTACATGATAAATAGATGGTTTGCATCTAAACCATGGGCTGGAGCTTTTAGCGACATATAAAACAGACAAAACACAAAAAATTTGACTGTCACTTTGTAACTGAGGGTGTGTGAGTCCATACCTTTACTCTGAGGTAATACTGGCGGTGGGTGGGGGGGGAGCACCTCGAATAATGGGTGGAGATTGCTTAAAATAGGAAGATGCACCATGAAGGCAGCAGAGTTTACGCAAGCCACCACGGTGGAGGAAGAACAACGAAAGGTTTCATTGCTATAGACGAGTCAACCGCACATGGCACTTGTTAGATCATTTGGTCTGGCTCTCAGTGTTTTTGTCCAAGTCTGTAAATCAGGATGAGACTATGAATCAGACCCGGCGGAGTGAGTGATAAACCTGTTCAACAGGCCAACATTTCGAAATCACTGCTCTTGCAGAATTGAATTGAATGACTTATGATCTTTTATAGCTTATTTAAAATTAGCTCTTTTTCTCTTTTTTTTTTACCCACAGTTACAAAGATGCTTTTGATCAACAAGGGATAATAAGCACAAAAAAATAAATTTAGAAAAATCAAATAGAAAAATAACATCCGTTGAATTAAAACATTGGTGTGGAAAAAAAGGGGGTTGTTTCTTTTTTTTTTTAACCTTTTAAAACGATCTCCCTTTTTTGCAAATACTGTCATAGTTCACATTTTCATAAAAAGTTCATGTTGGCAGTTGCAAAAGAATTCAATTCTTAGCAAATAAAAAGCAGCATAAAAATACAAGAGGTCATTTTGTCTCTAAAAAACAAAAGAACACTGTTAGTCCTTTTTTATGTTTTTTTTCTTTTTTCATTACTATTTCCTATAAAATATCAGGAATCTAAATATTATTACTATTGATATCAATATCATTATAGTCATTGATAAAAATTCACATGCCAGGCCTCATATATAATTGTGTTTGTGTATGTTTATGTGTGTGTACGTGTGACTGTCCATGTATTTGTGTGTTTACATGCTTTCACATCCATGTGAGCACATGTTGCTGAAATGTGTACAACTATCATCTACAGTCTCTATTTGGGGGAAGGTTGTTTGATTGTATGTTTCTGTGGACGATTAGCTACTGTGCAGGGAAAAAAATCCAGCATCTTTTGAAATTGTCTTTGCCATATTCATTAGTTTCTTCACGTAATCTCAGTGAAAATATTGCTTTCTAAAAAAAGGGAAGAAAAAAGGCATGGAGGGCAAGAGTGAACAGGGTTATTGGTTTTTGTGAACCTACAACAGGGGTTCAAAAAATTAAGCTTCTTCCTCGCGGGTTAGTTTTCTGATCCGGAGTCGTCTTCGTCCGCGGAGCCCTTGAAGCAAGCCGACTCATAGTGCTTGTTCAGGTAGGACTTGAGAGCGAAGGTCTTATTGCAGCGCTTGCATCTGTAGTGCTTGAAGGCAGAGTGTGTTTGCATGTGGGCGCGGAGGTTTGAACGGTCAGCAAAGGCTTTTCCACAATGGGCGCAGGCAAAGGGCTTCTCCCCTGTGTGGGAGCGCATGTGACCTTGCAGCAGCCACGGCCGGCTGAAGGCCTTGCTGCACACGTCGCACTTGTGCTTGAGGTCGTGGGTGAGGATGTGCATTGCCAACGCCGGCATGGAAACGTACACTTTACCACAGGTAGGACACTTGCGGGCCATCTTGCTATCCAGGCTGCGGTGCGTCTGCTTGTGTCTGCTCAGGTTGGAGGAGGTGGCGTACGTCTTGCCGCACTCGTTGCAGGTGTGGCGAGGCACGCCGGCGCCCCTCTCCTGGGCCCCGCCGTTCGCGCTGCTGCTTCTCGAGCCCCCGCCTTGGCTCTCGCCATCCCCCTTCCGCCGCGAGCGCCCGTCGGAGATGAAGAAGGCATCCATGGTGTAACCCTCGGCCAGGGCCTCCGATTCACCAGTGTAGAAGCCGCTCGCTGTCATGCCGGACTGCGGGCTGTCGGGGTGCTTCAGGTCGGGGTCGCAGTACTCTCCTCCGCTGCTCACCTGGGTGTACAGGGGGTCCGACACCGGCGAAGCCAACTTATGCTCCATCTTCTTCTCCCCCTGATATACAGATGGCGTGATGTAATCCTGGATGTATCCTGGGTAAGAGACACGCAAACAGAGTTGGCCTGAGGTTGTGATGGAAGAGGACACAGCGACATGCTTCTGATTACATGATTATAATGTTGGACCACTGCCCACTTGTAAATGGTGAAAGGTTGAGCGCCGGCCCTCATCAAATAGCGTTTTTTACAGAAGTCGGGTCGTACACACTGACGTTTACAATGACGATGAATAATAGCTCATCAAACACGTCTCCTGTGTAAGAAGACGGGAAATAAAGCCCCTCTTGAACAAAACAGGCTCATTGATTAGACAAAATTCCTCTATGAGTGCTACAAATTTAGCATAAACCTCATTTCGCATGATTTTTTTCAAGGTTTTCATCATTAGTTATGTTGTTTTTTTGTGTTTTGGACCAGACATCATGTAGGATTTCTTTCTTTATAAGGACAAGATGCACCACTGTGACAGATTTAAGTGTTAAGATTTAACAGTACGAAGCATGATTTCTGAGCGTTATATTCCTGTTTACATCATTTTTGCCCTTCCTTTCCCAATAAAGCAGCTCATTGCCAGAGGAGTTAAAAGGCTTGCTGGCAGCTAAATGAGCCCAGACAGAACTGAGGATATCTGGAGTTAAATACATACTAAAGGTTTCTGCCTCCTGGGTTGATATTCAGAAGGAGGAAATGTAAAAAAAAATCTTTCTTGAGACAAATAGTGCATAACTGAAGCAAAAAAAAGCCATTCCTGCACTGTGTGCAGCAAGCAGTGGAAATTAGGTATTGACTGCTTTTTAATGAAATTCAAGTTTTGAACTGATCAATAGACTATCATCTGTAAAATAGTGCAGCTGTTGAGGAGTGGAAAGCTGGGAAAGGTAGAAATAACGCGAGGAACGGATCAAGTATCCGCGACACACAATAATAGTTTAATGAGCTCAGTTGGCTGGAGGACTGATAGTGTGAGACACGGCATCACACACACCGTTTGTGAAGAGGGTCACCTGTTTGCAGAACGCTGAAGTACTTTCAAGAAACGAGCCATTAAGAAATCAGTGTAAGTGCTCTCTTCCATTCGCATCGGTTTCAGTTCACGCAGCCACTCTGTCAAAGACCCGACCGTGACACGCAGGTCAGGGAAACTGTGCATGTGTGTGCACGTGCTCTGCGTGGCTTCACACTTTTAAACTCCACAGATGAGTTTATCTGCTAAGTATCACTCTCCTTCAGAAATAAAATATGTTTCTTTGATTTATTTCCTTTAAAACAAACGTTGAATCGCTGCACCTGTTTTACAGCCATATTACCAGCCACCGTGGATTCATCTGAAGGGTTTCTTTGCTTTGCATCCAACACAATGTGGCCTTTATTTTGCAGAGGATTTTAGCAACAAAAGCCTCTCGGTTCACTATCGCTTCAAGCAGAGGTGTTCATATGTTTCAATTACCCAAGGTCAGACACGAAGCTCATCGTTCAGGACTCGCGCTGTATCAGCCTTTACAGCTCATAGACTCATTTCTGTAATGCAAAGCAAGCATGTAATTAATGGACCCTCTCAGCCACCCCTCTTTGTTGTTCGACAGACACTCAAGTCAAATGTCTCCACAATGGGGGGAAAGAAAATCTCCCGGCACAGCAGAAGTGCTGATGTTAGGTGTTTTAGCCACACTCACTATTCTTTTATTTCACCCTCTTTTTTTTTGACTCAGCATAAAAAGATAATTCTTTTGTTCAAATTAAATGGGGTTTTGTCAACATCGATATGGAGCCTTATTATTCTTTTCCTCTTTTTAGGATAATGCCTGTTTTCCATGGTGTTGAACAATAGATTCAAGAACAATAGAGAGTGACAAAATTATACTAATGGATTGTTAAAGGATAATTTAAAAATAAAAAAACTTGCAGCACAAAAGACTAAATGAGAATCAGCCCAAGTTTGAAAGATAAGCTTTTGTGATTATTAGCAGAGTTATGATACTTGAGTCTTAAACAGTTTATTTTTAGTTTGCACTTGTGTCTCTTGAGAAAGAAAACAGCAAAAAAATAAAAATAAAAATTCACAAATCCTGCTACTTTAAATTCCACCTTGTTAAAGACACGGTCGAATAACAGGTGGCTATCATCACCACCGTTTATCCGCGGACCTCCGTGCCTCTCTCACTGTGCAAACGTCTTAAGAAATCACAACAAAGGCTCACATATGGCCCTCTAAACGTGGCCACAAAATGGAAGCGACAGCTTAAAGCAGCCTGTGAAAGTGAAGGTCGCCTCTCAGCGCTGACGGCTGGTCGGGACTGTTTGACCACAGTGCAGTTATGCGCCTTTCTTCGTGTTTACTGTACAACCTCGGCCACGTGATCTGCCTCTTTGCTGCCCCTAGCATTTTTGTCTCCTTATTCTCCTTCCCTTCACCATCCCCTTCAGCCGCGGCTCCCCACCTCCCTCCTGCCTTAACTGTACAGTGTGTTGATGTCTCTTGTGGCGGCAATGGGCCTGCATGGCTGAAACTCTAACCCCTGCTAGTTTTCAAATGCCCGGAAGGAAGAGAAAGATGTAGCGGAGCGATGGGGGTGGGGAGACTGTGTGCATGCTCCATTTGGATGGGAAGAGGGGGGCAAGGGAGGATCGGACCATGATGGGAACTCAAGGACAATAACAGCTAAGGACAAATGTATCATCTGATACTCATCTCTCATATTCATGAATTTTTTAGTCCACATGATGACCAGATATTGTCAGCGGGCGCGTGTTCGGCTAACAGAGGGTTGGTGCAGTCATACACATACGTAACAGGAGCGTCTCCTGATTAGACACACGTTTTGTTCCCTATTTACATAAACTAATCCGCGGCTGTGACCTGAATTGTGTCTGTCCTTCACTGGAGTCAAAAAACAAAAGTCTAGGAGCATAGTGATGGGGGTGGGGTGCCTCTGGAGGGGATTATTTTGGATCTTGGTGAGAAAAAAAGGGGTAAAAAAAAAAGAAAGCATGTAACATGTCACTATAATTTGCACACTCCGAGAATGTTATTGGCTGACTCGGAGGAAAATCTCACCCAGCAAGATGAAATAAAACAAAACAAAACAAAACAAAAGAGGGCACCATCTGTGTGGAGATGTCAGGCATGCTGAAATCAGCACCGGAGCTGTTTACAGAGCGCATCTTTAACTGGAGCGGCGTAGACTGGAGGCATGTTAACTCACCATTTTCGCTAAGACGAACCCCGAGGCTGGTCACCGAGTCTGTGATGGAGCGTGCAAAAGTGAACGAGTCATCCAGGTGGTGGTGATGATGGTTGGAGTTGGCCACATTGGACGAAGAGAAATCATCAAGCTTGATCTTCTTCACCAAAAATGAGCGGGGCATGTTTCAGTGGATGAAAACACAGAGCTGAGAAAAACGCATGAGAGAAAAATAAAAGACCCTCTGAGGAAGCACACGAGCGGGGCTGGCTGGACGGTAATCCGTGCGGTAAATGTGGTCAAAACATAAGACAAGAAAGAAAATGGAAACCGGCGGAGGACGAGGCTGACGGCGATGCAGTGTGAATTCTCTCTGGTTTCCCCCCAGCTTCCCCCCGGAAAAATAAAAAAATAAAAAATAAAAGCGTTCCTGTTCAGCACTGGATAGCTCCTGTGATGCGGCAGGCTTAAGGGACCAGTGAGGAAGAGAAGAGATGGAGACAGACAGAGAGAGGAGGGAGAGAGAGACTGTCAGACTAGCTGAGATCAGCAATCACGCCAGCCTTTATATGGGGCACAGGCAGTGGAAGATCAGGTGGTGCTGCGAAATGGAGCTGCTTAGCTTTAATCCATCAAATGTCCCCCGGGACACACATCAAATTACTACTGAACCGTCTGTGCATTCGCACACAGACAGAGGAGAAAGAACACAGCCAGACCCCCGCTGCCTCCCCCCCCATCCACCCCCTCCTCCTCCCTTCCCCTCCTCCTTTCACCCCGCTTATGCTCCGTGCTCGGAGGTGGAGTAAAAGAGATGGGCAGACAATGGAGATGTGGATGAGAGCACACTCGGTGTCCTGTCCCCCATTGTCTTCAGATGAAGTGGCACAGTTTATGTTTGTCTTGTACAGGCTCTGCCTCCCACAAGTCATCTCTGTTCCCTCAAACAGCCTCAGATCTTTCCCCGCCGCACTGTTTCCCGCATGCCGAGAGCCGGCAGAAAGTACAGAAGAGGTTATCAGAGCGTCTGGGAACGTGGACCCCTTTTTTCCTCCCTCTCTCTCTCTCTCTCTTTTTTTTTTTAAGCTGTGCTGGATTCCAGCACTGTTGACAGGGAAGTACTAGTGGTGCACGGCTCAGCTTTTCTGCCTCCCTCCCCATTACCGCTGCACAGATGTGTGTCCTGCCATGCGTGGCAGTGAATTATCTGATTAATTAATTACATCTTTTTTGATTAGGGTGAAATCCAGAATTAGATCCGTGCTCACTAAATTGGCCACATATCTCTGGGTAAGTTTGTATTTGTGTAGATTCATTAGCTGCTGTGTGATTTTGCATTACACACTGTATATTTGATGAAATTAATATTGAATATTTACTCAGAGGGAGAAATGCGGTCGTTTCTAATGAAAGCAGAATGATGCACCTGTTTGATTCGCTATCAACAGGAACCACTTGTGTCACTTGTATCTGTTCTCTGACTCATTTATATCATTAAAATTAGCTTTATGTTTGCTGTTAAGGGAGAAATATTTGCCTTTGTTATTTTAATGTCAGCAGAGCAGATCTGTGCAGCTGTTCACATTTGTTTGGATTATTCTGCATCTGTGTTTAAGCAGCAGTGATATCATCATAGTCTCACTTTTAAAAGCAATTATCTTTATGTGACGATGTTTTTGTGAGTTTGCCAAAAATGCTAGGTTAATTGGTTGAAGAGCGTCTGAAAATAAAGATATCTTTCAGTTGCTCATTTGGTGCTTAGTGTTTTGGTTCAGTCAATTTATATGAGAATTATACTACATAGCCTTTTTAAACTATGAGGTCCACCAGAAGGACATGTCTCTCTTTACAAAACCCTTTCTGATTTTGCTCTGTCTTCGCATATTCTATGATTTAATAGAGATTTTAGCTGCATTAATCCAAAAAGATCTTCCTTTTTATCCTGAGGTTGTTTCTTTTTATTTTTCAAGAAAGCCTGAAGTTTTTTTTCATTTGTGCTATGTGCCATCTTTTTCTATTCTTCACTGTATAGATTTTTACTTGCAGGGAGAAATAAATATCACAAGTATTACAGTTTTTTGTTTTAAGACTTTCTAAACCAATTGTTTTTGTTCAAAAGTCAATATGCATCATATTTAGCTAATTCATGTATATTGCTGCTGAATAAATCGTAGACACAGGCATATGTAGGCATATGTAATTTGCATTTTTTGGGGAAATATGACTCCTGATGAAAGCAATCGGCAGTATCAAAGAATCTCCAATAAATTGTCAATAAATCAAATTTCCACCTAAAGCATCTTAAAAGAATTGAATCTGGAGAAAAGGGTTTTATCCTAACAAATCACACTTTATGACTCTAAAAGTATAAATAGGACTGTGTGGTTGCAGAGATGTACTCATTTCATTATGGGTAGGCAATATTCACAAAGAGGCCGAAAAACAGTCTGAAGACTTAAAGGAACTATACCTGATATTATTTTAATCTTTCTAAGAAAAATGGTTTTCTACGTGGTATAGTATGTGGTAAAAGGGGTAATTTCATTACAATTAATGACTCATTGATTGCG
>JAVQJG010223614.1:0-14711 GCA_036024015.1 Craterocephalus amniculus
TCTGTGCCCAGCCTGTCATTTATGACCATGACAGGAGCAAAAAGGACCGTGTGGAGCAAATAAATCAAGCCGAGCAATACATCCGCCATTGTAGAGAGAGAGAAAAAAAGGAAAACATCTGGGTCCTGCTGAGGAGCATCGAGAGCGTTTGGAGCGTCGAGAACGTTTTGATCTAAAATGTCAAGCGCCTGATTTACGAGCATCCAGCGTCCAACTTTGAGCAGCGAGAGCGTCTTGCTGCTTTTGGTCTGAACGCGCCATTAGTCCTGATGAGCTGCAGAACGTTTCAGGATACATCTGTGTCTAAATGCGGCTAGTTGAAGCTAACTGACTACAGACCAAAGCTAACGTGACTCTAAACCTTTCTGCAGCAGTAATGCAGGTTTTCATGCAATAAATAATTTCCTATCAATCATGACACATGTAAATATAGAAAGTAAATATACAAAGTAGTAACAGAACGATTAGGAACTGGCTGCTTTAGTTTTATGGCTTCAGATGCTGTAATGTCCCATAAGCTACAGGCTAATGCTGACGTTTCCATAATAACCAGGAGATAAATGGATCATATATAACTAGAAGCACTCAGTCACATCCCTTCACTAGTAGGACCCGATCCTTTAATGGTGGAAAATCCTTTGAAACATTCCTGAATCCAAATATCTTCTCTATCAGCTGGTCAGACTGCGCTGCAGCAGGATTCCACTACAGCATGTAAACTGGTTCATTTTTCCACAGTGCCGTTTGGCCTGTGGGAAGTTACTGGTTCAGCTCCCCTAGTGGCCAAAGTTACACAGTATCACTTTAAATGCATGAATAAAGCAAAGGTACAAATCTCTTTACGTACTTGTCCACCTTGTGTCTTTCCATCTATGCATCTTTCGTCATTTGGCGCTGTGTGAAATATTTCTGCTGTGCTGTGTAAGGCAGTTAAAGGTAAAGGCTGCATGCAGGCAGTAGTAAAGGAAAAACAGCCCTCCCATGAGCCACTGAGCATGCTACACAAATACAAAAAAACAGTAACAGGTTAAATTTTAGATAAAATTATAAAATGTAAACCCTTCATTTGTGTTTTTATTTCATTCTTGGTTAACAAGTTAACGAAGCTAAAGTAGATTAGTCTTTCCTAAACCTCCTTACCAGAGTGGATCCACAACACCTCTACGTTAGAACATATCAAGATCAAAATCCTGTGATCCAGACATTTTTATCTTTAATTTTCTCTGGTACTTTGAACAGAAACTACCAGGAAGACCAGAACCTTCATTAATCCTGTGCAATCTCCTCTTCTAGGCCGGTGTGGAGGACCTGAGACGGCAGCAGAAGGAGGACAGTGAACGCATCAGTGCTCTGGAGAAGAGGCTCAGCTCCATGGACCAGTACCTGAGGGAAACCGTGGAAATCTCCCGCGGAGAAGCCGAACGCTCCCAGTCCTGCTGCAACACTGTCACAGATCTTGAAAAGAGGATGTCTACCGTAGAACTACGAGTTACATCTACCGAGAGCAAGTGTGACACCATCAAAGGGCGGCTGGATAAGGAGCTGGCTGGTTCAGGTGGAGGAAAGGGAAGAGTGTCCGAGGACCGGTTCAACAGCAGGCTGCGAGATTTGGAAAAGAGGATGAACACCACGGTGAGGAAGACGGAGCAGAGGTGCACTAACACGGGGAACAACCTGAAAGACACCGTCCAGAGAGATTTCACCCAGCTGCGCAACATGGTCCTCAGCCAGCTGGACGATCACAGTTTCAAGATCGGAAAAATAGAGCTGGAGGTGTCCGTCCTCGGAGACACGGTGAGCGATCACAGTCGGCGTTTAAGCCGGCTGGAGAATGTCACCAATTTCCTCGACAGAAGGCTGACATCAACCGCCAACATGTGCAATGAGACCTGTGGGCCAAAGGGAAAAGGCCCTACCTCCGATGAGACGGTGAAAACCTTACAATGGAGAGTTGTTGCGAACGAGGAACAGATCCAGAAGTTCAACACCACGCTGAGCGATTTGTCCGTGACCGGCGACTCGCTGATTGACAGAGTAATCGACTTAACAAACGACGTCAAAAAGATCCAAACTGTGACGGGGGAGAACGGCGAGCACATTCTCCAGATCATCACAGAGGTGGAGACGCTGGGCCGGGACGTAGAGGACTGCTCTGTTTGCAGCAGCTTGGAGCGGGACGTGCTCTTGCTTACCAACTCCACCCTGAGGTGCCAGACGGAGCTGACGGATCTGCGGAGAAAAGTGGATGTGGGAGAAAGCGCCTGCTCTCAGGTTTGCTCCAACCTTCAGGAGGAAGTGGGACGACTCCGAGAGGAAGTAGAGGAAAGTACCAGACAGTGTAGAACCAGCATAAACGATCTGAGCAGACGATTGGACGGTCATACGTACCACAACGGAAGACTGGGAGGTGATCTAAAGTCTATCCAAGGGGAGCTGATTGATGTCATCGGCACATTTAACTCCATTAATGATTCCCTGAAGGGCCTGGAAAGGACTGTGCTGAGATACGGGAACACTCTGGCAGATCTGACCGACTCCAGGGACAGCATCATCTCAAAGGTGGGTTGATGTGATATTATAGCCAACACTAAATGTGGCATGCTGCTGAATTGACTGGTGAGCCTGCTGATGGAAGTTAGTGTTTCCTTTAAATGAACTTACATAGATTCCTGAGTTTAAAGAGTAGTTAAAGGTGTCAGTGGCATGACAGGGTGGTGTGGATGGACACCCTGTCTTATTTAAAGAACAGTCTTATCCTTTGGGGACTTTAAGGGAAGTGCATCATGGCACAAAACCTTCTGATAACCTTAGAAAAGATGTTGATGTTCAGCAGTCTGGAAAATGTTACGAACCTTCAAAGAGTTTAGATTCCACCAGTTCACCAGTCAGACAGGTGGTGCAGAAATGGAGGAAATGCAGGAGTAGTTTTAGACCTTCTCAGGAATTATATGTTACAGAAAGATGACCTCAGAAACAGGGTATGTCTGAATGGTTTTTATTGGCCTTTGGCAAATTTGAACAAGAAAGGATTAAAGGGAATATAATATATTTCCCGCCTTTTAGCTTTGTTTCAGTAAGGATGACTACTTCTACGTAATTACAGCTAGCAATCAGTTAGCAACCTAAACTATATCTCCAGCTTCTGGCAACTCTAAATGGTCTAATTTGTGTCTGATTTTTTTCAATTTTATGTAGCTTTTTAAAAATGAGGTTCAGATTTGTTTACTAGTTTTCCTTGTAGCTACTGGTTTCTCCACTTCAGCGAGGCAGACATAAAACTTGTAGTTTTTCACTGCTAGTAAAACATAGACAAATTTGTGAAAGTATAGGAAAACGATGCAATTGCACAAAATATGATGAGGCATATGTGCCCTTTGGCTTGACCAGCAGCAGCCAAGAAACTAAAGGCAATTTCATGACATATTTCTCGGTATGGTTGTTTGTAAGCATTGGGTGAATGTGGTAGAGGGATTATTGTTGCTGATGAAAAGGGGATCTGTTCACAATGGATGTGTATGGTGAAATGTGGAGGAGCAGTAGAGATGTTTGTTAAATACTGTAAATGTAATACAGCTGATCATAACGAGAACAAGTCTATGATTTTGCAAGTATTTGATGATAATGCAAAGTTTTTGACTCACTGAATAATTGTAGGTGATGTTATGCTTATTTGTCAATTAGCTGTTCAGACATTAATCAGACTGGTGGGCTGGCAGTGAAGCAAAGAAAGAGGAAAATGGGATAAGAAAGGACAAAAGCATCCGATGATTTGTTTATCAGACTTCCCTCCACATCCACACTCTAACTTAAATGTCTCATGACCCCCCCGATTTATCTCGTGACCTAGTTGAGGATCCCAAGCTCAAGGCTGGGAACCATTGTTCGTATTAAATAGGATTGATTAGACACTCAGAAAGATAACTTTTTCCTCATGTAATGGTGAAACAGCATTACTCATCTCATTGACAACAGTTTTTTTTGACTATTCAAGATGTTCAAGTATGTGGGAAAAACAGACTTTTACACCCACACAAGACTTTGATGAGAAGAAAAACTTGTTAGAAATCCTCCCACTAACAACTTTCGACATTGTCTTCAAGGTGGAGGATTTGCGAAACAAGCTGATGGATCATGAAGACGAATCAAAGGTTCGATTCGGCAGTCTGGGCAAAGAGATCCAAATCATCAGGAGCAACTACATAACGGAGGTGGGGGAGTGTCGGCGGTCCAGCGACGGCCTGGAGAGGAGGCTCTCAAAGCTGGAGGGAGTCTGTGGCCGCTTTGACTCTTTCTCAGACAGCCTGGAGAGGATCAAGGAGGGCCTGAACAGACATGTGTCCGGCCTGTGGAGCTGCGTTAATGGACTCAATGTCACGGTGACGTCTCAAGGAGATCTCATTGACAATATCCAGAACGTCCAGCTGGAGACCGTCCACTCCAAGATACACATGCTGAACTCTTCAGTGCTGGACCTGGGCAGGCGGTTCCACATTTTTTCAGAGCAGGATTTCATTGGTGAGTTATGGAGGCTGGATGGAGCTGGGAGGGGACGGGGGCATGGGATTTAACTTCTGGCCAAGGCTAAAAACACTCACTGAGCAAAAATAGACCAAAGAAGAATTCACTTAAGAGCCTATAAAGTCTGCTAACACTCTGAAGGATAGGTTTTTTGTAAACACGGGCGTGAAAGTCCAGCAGGTTAAATGTCCCGGCTTTCTTGGCTTGCTGTCGTTGCTTTTGGGATCTGCCTGAGAGATATCATCACATGGTAAACTCACCAAACATTTCCCTCCTCCAGGTCCACCAGGTCTGCCAGGGCTCCGTGGAGAGAGAGGCGAGCGTGGAGTCCAGGGTCCTGCTGGACCCCAAGGGAAGGTGGGACCTCCAGGTAGAGATGGCAAGCAAGGAGAAGTTGGACCCCCAGGTAAAAACAAACTGAGCTGAAGAGAGTAGCATTTACTGATTTCCATCTTTCCTTTTTCACATCCTGTGTAAATACACTAATGAATAATCAGTTTTTTATTTTGTCTTTCATCTTCCATGTCAGGCCTCAGAGGCGAACAGGGTACGTGCTGTTCTCACTACACTGGAGATGAAAGCCCTTCCAGTCTTTGATCCTTAATTCCCACTAACCTCGTCTCCTCGCCTCTGCTCTGTCATCAGGTCCTGCAGGTTCTGATGCCAACGTGCCACGCCTTTCATTCTCCGCTGCGCTGACTCGCTCCATGACAGGCTCAGGAACCATCAAGTTCGACAAAGTCTTTGTAAATGAACAAGGGGCCTACAATCCCCAAACAGGTGCGTATAACTGCACCGGATGTCGGTCAGTCACCGTTGCATGTCTTTTGCTGATTTGTGCAATACTGAGTCAATTTCTCCTTTCAGGAAATACAATAAATGTGCCTCAAAATTATTTATACTATCACTTATAAGTTACACAAATTGATTTTTTACATCTTCTAAAGTTAAATTTAGATTAAAAGTACACAGACCTCCCAACTTAGCCATCTGTCTTGACCTGTTTATGACCTGTCATGGAGAGACAGAGGGGTTAACAAGCATCATGGTTCTAAGCAAAGGATATCTGCTGAGAAACATAATTACCATTAAGACTCTGTCAGATTCCCAGCACAATCAGTTGTATTGTCAACAGTTTCTCACGAATGGGAGTGAGTGAAACTCAATCGAGTAAATTGTTATAGATATCTTATCGTTTACACATCATAGAATTTACATCCCATCCAGGAGGTTTACAGTCCAGCCACAAAATGCAGTATTAATTCAGAGAGTGTATATAGAGAATTCACAATGACTGGATCCAAGATAACATCATTATTTACGGCATTTAAAAAAAAAATTAAAAAAAATCGATTGCTGTCACTACTATGTTGCTAAGAGACCTCCATTTTGACAGGGAAATTATCATGAAAACGCTTCCTGTAAAACTTTCCACCAATAAGAGAGCTTACTGTAAATTGACCCTTTATCAAATCAGAAGCATCTAAAGGTCAACAAGCGAGCAGAAAGTTCTGTGTCTGTGTGAAAAGAGAAAAATAATGGTCCTGTATGGCTGGAATAAAGCCAAAAAAAGATGTTTTCTATGCAGTTAGAGTTGTTGTTGTTTTGGGACAGTGCAAGTGTGAATATGTAAATAGTTTCTGTTGTGTGTTTGTTTCATCCCAGTATTTTTATGAATGATGTGCAGAAAAGGCTTGACCTGTGTGTTATTCACAGGTTATTCTAAGCAGTGTTACTAATAAATTATGTATCGTTGTTCTGGTTGGCTTTGTTGATGCTATATCTAAAGACACATTCATTTTGCATTATTTTAGCCTCATAATCTGAGGCAGAGGCTGTGCTGAAAAGATAGTGTTGCCATTGTGACTGAATAAAAAGATTAAGTTTCTACATGAGGTTTTACATTAAAAAAGTGGACCAGAAATATCAAAAATGACTTCTTAAAGGGATACTGCGTGACTTTTGGCCAGTAGCGGGTTCTAAACCTGTAATTTTCCCCACAATTAAACTTTTGACCCAAATATTAGCCTACTGTAAGCATTAATGGATAATCTCTGAAGTTAATTCAGTGTTTGAAACCTGTCGGTGCTCTGAGGGGGCTGTCCATGGATGCAGCTTGGCATGAGCGGATCAATCTCTCATGGATCATGTGACAGCAGTTTGCTGTTCAGCTATAAAACACAGTTGGCTGTGTTTCATGCTGTTTTCTTTGAAATGTAGTCAAATTTGAACAAAATAAGAAGACGAACACAGTGTCTGGGGAGCCCAGAAAGAGAGAGACTGTTTAATTTTGCAACAAAGTCATGTGGTCTGTGGGAAGTTATAGGTATAGCCCCCTAGTGGTCAAAAGCTACACAGGATCCCTTTGAAGGTAGAGAAGGTGTCTGAAAGGAAGCAAACGTAAACCTGTAGTCTGAGAAGAAAGTGCAAATAAATCTAAACCTTCTGCAGTGCCACTTGATTATCGTTTTATCTTTGAGAAAAGAAAAAAAAAGCTCCAGCTCTTGTCATGTGGCTGTAAATGCATCCTCTCTCTCTTCTTCATACTCTCACCCTCTAGGTTATTTCACGGCACCTGTCCGTGGAAAGTACTTCTTCAGTGGCATCCTGACTGGCCACAAGAACATGAAGATCGAGGCGGTGCTGTCTAAGTCCAACAACGGTGTTGCTCGAGTGGATTCAGCGGGGTATCAGGATGAAGGGCTGGAGAAGCCCATGGCAGAGGCCAAACACATCCCCGGAGCTCTGGCTGTCTTTAACATCATCTTACCAATGGAAGTAGGGGACACGGTCTGCATCGACCTGGTGACTGGCAAGCTGGCCTCCACCTCCGAACCTTTTACGGTCTTCAGCGGGGTGCTGCTGTATGAAACTAAAGACACAGAGCCTGCCACACTCAGATAAAAGTGGACTGGATTAAACCAGCAAAGAGAAGATGTTTCATAGTTTACTCTATCTGTTGAGAAGGACAAAAATATCTTTTTGAACCTCAAATGTTTTGTGTTTCACAGCTGTAAGGAAGACTGTGTGAGCAAAAAGCCATGGTGGGTTTGTTTTTATTCTTTTGACATGTATTTTGAAGAAAAGCCACTGCAGGTTTGTCTTATAAATCCATATCTTCACATCACACTATAAACTTGAATACTTACACTGATAACAACATAACCTGTAGGTCTCATTTAGTGAGAAGAACCAAGGATGTGGGCGTTGTTCCTGGATGCGCACTGTCCACCCACGACATTTCAAAACATTGAGAGGTCATTAAACACTTTTCCTTTCTACTTCTTATTACTCAGTTTCGTTCTGACTTTTCCCAGAAACAAATCCTTGAGTGTCGGTTGTATTGGAAAAAAAACAAAAGAGGTCCGAGTCCAAAACCACTTTTCTTTGGGAGGAAATGAACAAATGAAGTCACTGACAGTTCAGCAGAGAAACCACAGGATTTTATAAATCATGCCACAGAAAAACAATAAGACCGTTTAAGGACATCAGCTTTGCCCAGAAACATGAAGGAAGTAGGAGTTCCGGGGAAAAGAAGGGGGAATTTCTTTTCCACGTCTTTTTAAGGGACATGTTACGTGGCCGGGGGATCAAGTAGGCCTAGTTAATAAACTGTAGCTGGTAATATCAGCCTATACAGTGGAATACTTATGTAAAGCTAATGATAATAAAGAATTCAGCTAAAACTGTCTTTACTGCTCTGCTACAAGTCCCAAGTCTTTGAAGACTGGCAGCACATGCCCCTGGAAGTTTGTTTTCCTAAAGTGCTGCTGATATGAGCTATGTTGATATTACTGAATGGACTTTTAAAAGAAACATTGGACGTTTTCTGCAGATTGGTCGACAGAGTATTTCATTCACCCACATGCTCGTCCGCATGTCAGAGAGTTCTTACTCAGCGTGGGAGAGTAATTTTATGTGTGTATGCAATGTGTAACCTTGTCAGATTGTAAATATTTTTTCTGCATCTGTGCTCTTTATAAGATTTTTTATAAGTTACCGCTTCACCTTGGCAGGTACTGTATATGTTTTGTAATTTTTTGCCACATGTGTGCCTTAAATACAGACACCCTTTTCTACACAGCTCATGTCAACAGTCTCAGCATTTTTTTAAACTAAATGCAGCCGTTTTTACACACTGTTTTGGCCACTTTGGACTTCTTTTGCTTAATCTGGCACTGTTTTGGCCTTTATAAATACACACAGCTGGGTTGACTTTTGTTCCTGGCTCCTACTTGAGCTCCTTTCTCTCATCTCTTTGAATGCCTGCCTCTCTCCAAAAGGCTAATTTTAGCTCACTACTTCAAGGACATAGCTGAAATAAGCCATTTCTTTTGTTGCACTCTAGTGCCCTCTTGTGTTCAAGATCACAATAAATGTGAGATTCCTGCTGAGCAACTTTCAGCGCTCCTGGGAAAAAGTATTGCTTTGCACATCCATTACTTATCGATGGAAATTAGAGATCTTTTGGTCAGAATCGCTGCGCCTGATAGCTGTCATTCCTTTGAAACACAAAGTCATCCTCAGGACTATGTAAGATGATCTCTTTGCACTATTAGTCAAGAGTAAAGAAGTGGTAATTCTACCTAGACTGCTTAAAGATGTAAGAATGCATAACGAGATGGGAAGTAGATATACACAAAGGCTCACGGCAATTTGCAACCACTTTGAGGGAGAAAAAAGAACAAAGCAAAAAAAGGTCTAAAATACGCAGCGAGTTAAATGCAAATGGCTTGGAAAAATAGGCCTGGAACCACAAAGAGCCCATTTTCTGTCACTGCCACCATATTCCAACGCTGCAGAGCTCCCAGAAGCACACTATGTTGAGCCTTTGCAGACATGGCCAAGATAAAGAAAGCTGAAATGTGACCATTTAATGAGAGCCACATGTTGGAAGGGTGGTATTGGAACAAAAAAAGGATCATTGTAGATAAAACAAGAGTGCTTGATGGGGCAGGATGGAGGAAATGTGCAGGACCTGTGGGGTGGAAGGATGTTTTTATGGGCTGCTATCATTAAGGACGAGACACTTTGACATTTTCAGGTTACAGAAACATCTGCTACCATTTCCTGGATTATAAATATTGTAGATATGACTGTTTTCTGGACGTTGCTGTCAGATTCATGTTATCATTACTAAAGGAGGAAGTCTACAAAGGGAAATGTTCTTATGCAGGACATGAAGACCATCTATCACATGCATCCAGATACAACCCAAATCCCAAACAGGTTGGAACACTGTTTAAAAATGTAAATAAAACAGAATCTAATCAACTCATATTTTATTCCCAGGAGAACATGAACAAGTATCAGATGTTGAAACTGAGACATTTTCACTTTTAATGGAAAATTGGAGCCCGATGTGAATCTGATGGCAGCAGCACGTCTGTAAAAAGTAGTTCCAGGTTGATGTTCAGCATCATGGAGCATCTTCTTCTTTAACATCTGTCTGTAAACATCTGGGAAGTGAGGAGAGCAGCTGCTGGAGCTTCAGGAGAGGAACGTTGTCCCGTTCTGCTCTGATGCAGGATTCTAGCTGCTCTACAGTCCTGGACCTTCATCATGATTCTCCAGATGTTTAGTCCTGCTGCAGGCCTGGACCTTCATCATGATTCTCCAGATGTTTAGTCCTGCTGCAGGTCTGGACCTTCATCATGATGCTCCAGATGTTTAGTCCTGCTGCAGGTCTGGACCTTCATCATGATGTTCCAGATGTTTAGTCCTGCTGCAGGTCTGGTCCTTCATCATGTTGCTCCAGATGTTTAGTCCTGCTGCAGGTCTGGACCTTCATCATGATGCTCCAGATGTTTGGTCCTGCTGCAGGTCTGGATGCAGCAGCCAGTTCAGCAGCTGGACTCTTCTCCTGTGAAGCCATGCTGCTGTGATGGATCAGTCTGTGGTTCAGCATTGACTTACTTTTTGTTTTGTTGCTCCTGTGTAACTTTGGGGTGTGCTTCTGCCATCAAATTGAAAAATTTTGTAATCATTGTTTTCTGTTTTCATTCACAATTTTCAGAGTTTCATTGATTAAATCAAAATCAGTAGCATGTAGACCACCATCTTTGTAGGTATTCCTCGTTCATCTCTGTTTCAGTGGTCCTTCTTCCAGATATAATCAAAATTTATTCGGTTAACCTCCTTAATAGTTCTGTTTGTGATGACTAAAGAATATCCTGGGTAAATAGATCTCAAAATGCTCTGTCTTAAGAAAGTAATTACCTTTATTTAACCAGGAATATGAACTCATTTAGATTTTAAAAAAACTATTCTTCAAGAGTGACCTGGCCAAGACAGCAGCATAAAATCAACAACATAAAACCAACATTATAAAACATGAACATAAAACACACAATCAAGTGGGCCTACACACATATATATACACTAGTATCACAATTCACTCTGGAACCAACAGCACTTTAGCAGTTGCAAGAGCCAAGAGATTTTGTCTCTCTGTCCTTTAAAATTGACTTTAATTGTCCCAAAGTTATTACACATGACAGTTTTAACTTATTTAGCACGTTATTTCAGGTTGCAGGAGCAGACAAGCAAGATTTGACCCAGTAAGGTATAGCCTCAGTCACCAGGAGTTAAGTTTAATTAGAGATTCAGTAATCAATCACCCGATATTCATATTTTCTCCTAAAGTTTTTATTTATATGTATTCCTAAGTATTTAACCACTGATTTTACAGGAATATTTTTTTCTCCTTTTAAATCTCTGTGATGAAAAGGAATTAGCTCACATTTGTTTAAACAGAGTTTAATTCCGGAGGCATCATTGCCTGGATTATCTTGGTACTTCAGTTACATGTTTCATACAAATGGTTGTGTCAGTTTTTCATAAAAATAGAAACCATTTCTGTTGCACATATGAAAAAGCAGCGCGGACAGGAGCGCTGACGCAACGCACGTCCTCCGTTCCGTTGCCATGGAACTGACGTAGTGTGTTTTGTAGCTCTCCCTCCGTGTCACTACAAATGAATGTTCGTGTAAAGTTGGAAAAAAACGTCCAAGAAGAAAGTTTACATTTGACTCCTCGCCGACTTAAAAGGACAACATTAGGGTAAGCAGACGACAAAATAATGGGGGAGTTTTTTTTTTCTTTTAACGGGTTGTTTAAAGTCTTACTTTAGGGGAATAGAGAGTGAAATAGTTCCTAACAGTTTGTCAGCTGTTAAGGTTGCTAACCTCTACAGTTAGTTAGCAACCTGTAGCTAAACTGTTCAGGATAGCAACATTATTCTGCTCTCTGGTGTGTGTAGTAAAGTAGAGTTAAACGGATAAAAGCAGTGTGTACAGGCAAGTCATGAAACTTTCTGATGGTCACAACGCGCAGCGGAGTCATACTGAGAGAAAATACCTGAAAACACGTTTTTATATTTATTATTTTTTCTTTTATTCAATAATTATGTGAAGAAATATTGATATATAAGAGTTAATCGTCACATTTTTTTTGTGTTTTTTTCTTTTTTTCTAAGGAAAAAAAAATACATTTTTGGTTTTGTATTATGTTGACATTATGTTTAGTTTAATTACATGGGGATTTAAACACTTTCGATAATTTAAATGTTTTTAAGACTACATACAGACTTGAAAGGTGATCAATACTAGGAAGAAAATAAAAATCAATGGTCCATACAAAAATTATCCAAGAGTGCCTCAAGTTGGTTAATTTCCACACATTTGTCACAAAAATAATTAGACCCAAACATTTAAAGAGGTTGTCATTGCTACAGAAACACTTAAATCAATAATTAGGTGCCTACTTTCGTGGTCTTGTCTTTTTTGGTAGTTTAGATTAAAACTGTTATAAAACCATTTACTATTTATATGATGGATTATTATTAGAAACATGGTAATGTTGATGTAAAACAACACAGAAGTATAGTCCATGCTGTATCCAATTGCATCTGGGTATCTAGGATTTAAGTGAGTTTGACTTCGTCATGTTTGGTGTCACCTGTGGGATTAGTCTGATTTTAGGGGTGACTCATGCCCCTCAGTTGATTTTGGTATAAAGTGCTTCAGACTTGTCCCAAGAGCTAGCTTCTGCAGCCACGGATCGGACCGCCAGGGTCTACGCCTTTGGCTGCCGCCCGACTCACACTGCACCCGACCCCTACGGCCCCTCCCATGGGTAGTGGGTCCACAGGAGGGGGGACCCATGTTTCTTCTTCCGGCTGAGCCCGATCGGGCCCCATGGGTAAAGGCCCGGCCACCAGGCGCTCGCCTCCGTGCCCCACCCCCGGGCCTGGCTCCAGGAGGGGCCCCCGGTGACCCGCGTCCGGGCAAGGGAACACGTTAAAGAAAATAACGATATAATGAATAACTGTTCATTTAGTTGACATCAGTAGCTCAGGACTAGAAAGACGAACTATTGATGTTCCAGGCAGAAACACAACCAAAATATCACCAAACAAAAGAAAAAAAAAAAAGAGCAAAATGCCGAGAGGAGGATTACTGGGAAAACACCAACAAAAACAGAGCATTAATCCAGTCTCTTGGAAAAGGAGTAAAATATAAAATAAAGGAACCAATAAGAGGTCGCCTTGGCTTAACGGAGAAGCTGAACTCCCTGAATGATTTATCCTGCTTGTACATGTACACTTGGGCCACCTTCCACCCTCTCTGGGGGCCGGGAACACCGGGGAGCCATCAGAGGTGGAGGGACGGCGTTCTGGTGGCTGTTTCAGGGTGGCGTACTGCAGAGGAGGGGGGTGGGGGGTTCAGTCAGTGTTGTATGATGAAAAATCCCGATGAGGCCTGTGCTGTGGCAGTAAGTCGTCTCTGGGGACGGCTGTCTCAGCAGGAAGCCTCCGGGGCCTCCGGAGGGCTGGGAGCCATTAATCCAGCTGTGGGTTGTGCTGCTGCAGCCTGCAGGCAGCGCTAACAATCAGCAGCAACACATTTATAAGCAGGAGCACGCTTTTTCTCTGCACCAAGACAAATGCACATTAGAGACTGAAAATAAATAAACAAATAAAAATATACACAATGTTTTTTTTTTGGCTTGGTTATTTCTGCATCACATTTCCTCCTGAAATATTCTCATTTATATTTTTAAAGCACAAACAGAGTCGTACCCATCCATGCTGCTGCTGCTCTCCATTTATTCATGGTTCTAATGCTCCGTGTTATCTACGTGTTATACAACACTGATGTCTCATATAAAACTAATAATGCATCTTGTCAAGTTGTTCTGCTGTATGTTTTAAACTGTAGCTAAAACTTTGGATGCAGATACATCGAGACCGGTTTGCCCTCCTTTAGATTCCTGTTTCCACTGGGATTTACTGTCCTTTTAATAAATGTTAAAACCTAACATCGCTGCAGCTCATTTTCCCAGCCCAGTTTTCTAAAGTTTATTAAAGATGACCCCACAGTTCCTCTAAAGCTGAAAACAAGACTAGGGAGAAAGAACAACCAATGAAAGCTGCTAAAAACCGAGGGTCTGGTGCAATGTGCAGCCCAGCAGCATGCTGAGGCACCGTGGAAATGCAAGTTTGCACATAATTGTGGTCATTACTGCCTGCTGCTTTAAATGGCTTCTTAAATGAAAGCAGAGAGTTTGAGGTTTTCTGGAGCCTAAAATTACAAATGTGGAACATAAGTAACAGGATGAAGAGGTTCAGTAATGGTCGGACACGAATCTGGTTGTTTTTCTGAGTGACATTAACCTGCAGAGAAGATAGATCATTTTTCTCTGCCAGACAAGCTGGCTCTGGTTGAAAGGGTTGCATAGTCACCTTTAGATGACGCTAGTGCTACCTGTGTGACGCTATCGCTACCTGTGTGACGCTAGCGCTACCTGTGTGATGCCAGCGCTACCTGTGTGATGCTAGCGCTACCTGTGTGATGCTAGCGCTACCTGTGTGATGCCAGCACTACCTGTGTGATGCTAGCGCTACCTGTGTGATGCTAGCGCTACCTGTGTGATGCTAGCACTACCTGTGTGATGCTAGCACTACCTGTGTGATGCTAGCGCTACCTGTGTGATGCTAGTGATGCTAGCACTACCTGTGTGATGCCAGCGCTACCGGTGTGATGCCAGCGCTACCTGTGATGCTAGCGCTACCTGTGTGATGCGAGTGATGCCAGCGCTACCTGTGTGATGCCAGCACTACCTGTGTGATGCTAGCGCTACCTGTGTGATGCTAGCGCTACCTGTGTGATGCTAGCACTACCTGTGTGATG
>JAVQJG010223616.1:0-38216 GCA_036024015.1 Craterocephalus amniculus
TGCCCCAAATAAAGGTAAGAGCTGATAACCTTTCCATGGTTTTGTTGATAATAACCAAGATCACTGAAGTTTTTAAGATCATCACAGTGGCATTGTACTGCCAATAACAGTGCTTTTAATGATTCAATGTTTTCTTTTCCTACTGTTTTAGTCGTGGAGTTAGTACTTGATAATATGAACAAGAAATGTAATAAAACATGGTGGTCTAATGACTGTTCCCACAACTGCACGTCTACATGAATGTGTGTGTGTGAGAGTGTTCATGTGGGTGTGTTAACATTCTCTTTCCTTGTTTTTTTGCTCATTTTTTCTTCTTCTTCATTTTATATTTATAATTAAATGGTCATTTTGGGATTTGCCATTTGTTTTTTTAGATAACTGATTTCTTTTACACTCAGGTAATATATATGTCAAACAAACAAAGAATTGAGCCAGTCTGACTCTGACACTGGTGCTACTGGCTGAATTATATATCATGGACAAAAAAAGGAGATTTGTTCAAAACAAGATCACCTTCCCAAAATCCCTATATTAGGCCATAAAGTACCCAATGGCCTAAGAGAAGCATTTAATTTGAGATCTGTCACAACCATGATGGCATTAAAAGTTAGTTTAAAAACTCTCTTAATATCATAATGCAATGTTTTCTTGCTTTCTGTGACTTGATGCATTTGTGTGTGCATGAAAGCTAATAAACTGCTCAGATTGCTACACGTGGATCTAAGTTTACAAGGTTTCATGACCACTTTCCCCGTGCCTTCATTTTATTTACATACAATGAACTGTGAAGACTAACTGTAAAGTTCCTGCTATGAAAAGTGGTATAAATAAAAAAAATAGTTTAATCGTGTTGTCTATATATGGTGTGTTTAACTTTATATTTGGATATTATTCTATTGTGAAAAAAGCTTTTCCTCGTTTTCCTCACTCGGTAATCTTTACTGAGTTTGAAATATCAGCCATCGACGAGTCGAGTCTGTTAGGCTTCATTGCACATGCGCAGCAGCAATGCCGATGTGGCTAATGTAAAATTTCCAGCTGGTTTTAGTAAGTTTATACGCTTTTAAGCAAACAACCGAGATGAAAGTTTTTATTCTGGCCTTGTTTTGTGTCTGCAGCGTTGTTAATGCAGATGAAGAAGAAAGACTTCCAAATAAATGCGAAGGTAGGTCGACTTAAAGTGATCCCTGCACTTTTCTACAGCTGTCTCGTTTGTTTACAAGTGTGTGTGTGTCATACAAATGATCTGCTTGTTGTGTTTGACCGGCCTATAAATGTTTTATCTCCCGGTGTGTTAGTGTGCAAGTTTCTGACAGTTGAGCTGCAGGACGCTTTGGAGAAAACGGCCCGATCCAAGGAGGTGCTGGAGGTAGGAGAAGTTTTGGACACTGGCAAGAGAAAAAGAAAGATAAAATACAACACCTCGTAAGTTATCTCGAGTCCTAAAACACAGATTAATGTTTTCATTGGCTGAATACTTTTGATACTTATCTTATCTGAAAGTTGAGGACAAGAACTGGGTGATTTAATTAGATCATGGTGAGCTGACTTCGAACAGTCGACTTTACATGTACAATATCTGCTCATCATAAAGACCATCTAGACTTTCAGAAAGTCTCACCTTTGTATTTTTAGGAAACCAGCGCTGAAATGTCTGTTTTGTTTAGGGAAACTCGGCTGACTGAGGCGGTAGACGGCATATGTGACCGCATCCTGCAGTACAGTGTTCATGCAGAGAGGCCTGGCAGCCTCAGGTATGCCAAGGTAAGTGGTCTCTCCACACTGTCATCCTAGACTTAACACGCCGCAGGTCTTCCAAATTTCAAAGAGGACATTTTCCTTCAATGTAAAACAACAGATCTGTGACGGAGTAAGGTCTCTTGTCTTTTATTTGAATCTGTGTGACTGCAGGGCTCCAGTCAGACCATGACAACACTAAAGAATCTGGTCCACAAAGGTGTGAAAGTGGACTTGGGTCTGCCGTTTGAGCTGTGGGATGAACCCTCTGTGGAGGTGTCCGACATGAAAAAACAGGTGGGAGGGCAAGCAGGTCTGTTCCATCAGTTTTAAATGTTAAAACACAGTCAAAGGTTTCAGGTTTTTTACTTAAAATGTATGCACGTTTCCTCGTATATTGAGTAGAGAGACATGGAACAAAGCTGCAAAACTGACTGTAAAGTCACCTTTATAACTTTAAGTCATTATTTCTTAACTATTGGGCATCATACATATTAAAATGTAAAAACTTACAGAAAGTTTGTGTTGTGTGTTTAGTGCGAGACGATGCTGGAGGAGTACGAGGAGGTAGTAGAGAACTGGTACTTCCATCACCAGGACCACAGGCTTGAAAATTTTCTGTGTCACAATCATGTCCTCAAGACATCTGAGCAAGGTTTGTTCTACAGTTTTACAGAAAATATTTGACTATTTTGTGCATTATGAGGGTTTTTTTTCACTTTTTTTCACATTCAAAATATACAAGCAGTTTAAAGACATTAGCTGGAGATTATTGGCAGAAAAAACAATTTATTTAGAAAAACTAATATTGTTTTTTTACAATTTATAATATAAATAAAAAATATAAAAAAAATGAAAGTTTATCTGAATTATTTTCAAATATAAACATTGAAAATGATTTTTTTTTTAAACAGTCCAGTATTTTTATCTAAATAATTAGAGGATAAATATAAATTAGTAATTGATAATTCTGTATTTTTACCCTTTTCTCTAGTTTCATGAATTTATTTTTACATTTAGTTATTGTCCTTCTTTTTAATGTATTAATTTTAGCATTTATTCATATAGTTCTACATGTATTTCTTTTTTGTTCATTACAGCATTTTCTTATATATTTATACATTATATGTAAATTCACATCCACATGTATTTTCTTCACTATATCTACAGTTAGATGGTCACTAGTTGCCCTCCTGTAACAAGGATCAGATTTTTGCTTTCCTGAGATATGTGCTTTTGGTTCAGTGCCATTTGAGCTGGCTACAGATGATGCTGGGGTAGTGATGAAAAAATGTACTTCCATGAAGTCTTGAATCCTTCCAAGCTTTGGTTTGCAAAAGGATAATTTTCTCCAAGCTTTATGTGCTCACAACCTCCCCCTGCTGGCCAAATACTGTAATACAGGCAGCAATGTTGGTGGTCATTTTAGGATATAACTGAATAACTGGAACAATCCCACACTGCTTTCTAAGAAAAAACCTCCTCCAAATGTGTGTTCTTTTCTTCCTCCCAAAGAATGTCTGAAGGAGGTGTGGAAAGGAGATGTGGGCAGCAAAGGAGCGGCAGATGAGGGAGCAAGCACAGCTGAAGAGGAAGTGAAAAAGGAGGCCCATGACGGCAGAGAGCTCTGACAACACTACACCTCAGCTTTACACTGGCTCCAAACCAGTAGACTGAAGTTGAAAAATATGTATAGAAACGTTTTCAGCAGAACAAGTGGTCCCACTGCATCTGTAGATGTTACATTGATATTTTTTTGCTGATTTTGCTGAAGTGAATAACATGACACTTCATGCAATTTAAGTTGACGTTTTCATTGTTTAAACACTTTAAGGCGGTTTCAGTGTTATCTGTTGCATCTCTCCTTTTACTTATTAGTATGCACTACACATCAGTATTTTTCACTCCGAACTTTAGTACCAGAATGCAATATGTACAGTTTTTATATGCTGAATAAAGAGCTTTTTTATATAACATCACTGAGGTGGAAACTCTGTAAAACAGGCCGTATCGATGCACAGTGTTAGTGCTGCCAGTCACTAATCGAGGCTGATATGCCTCAGGTGTGCACCTGCTGGCCTGTGCTGACAGAGGAACTGCTCCTGCACCAAACAATGCCTCTTGCTTCTGTTTGTTTCATGTTTCCTTTTTGCATTTTGTTTCATTTGGAGACAGTCAAGAGCTACATTTATCAACCCGAACCGCTCTTCCTTACCTATCCCCAGCTGGAAGCAAACTCTCAGGTAAAGGATCCTGATGGAAACATCATTGCAGCTGAAGTTGAAAAGGACAACACTTACACGGTGAAATGTCACGAGGACAGCATCGAGGTTAAGATCGGAGCTCGTTTGTTCGACGCTGGCCTCTCTGAGGAGCCCACACGACTGAGACTTGGAGCTGGCAGCGCTGCAGAAGGCCGCTGCACTGCCAAACTGTCTGCAGATGGACAGTACGTTATCAGAGCTCCGCTGGATGAGTGTGGAAGCAGAGTGACGGTCGGTGAGCCTCCTTAACGCCCAGCTGATCCACAGCCAGACCAGCCTTGCTTAATGCTCCCACCTAGTGGCCTGACCGTGCGCTCTGCATGTGGCTTCAGTTTACAGAGAACGCTGTGGTGTTTGACAACCTGCTGGTCTTCTTCTTCCCCCCATTATCACCCACTGATGCTTTTCTAATGGGGGCTGCTGTTCCTGTGCTGTGTGAATATAAAAGGTACACTTTCCCCTTTTTCCTAATCTGTACCTTCTCGGCTCACCTCGGCTCTGGTGAGACAAGCGATGAATTATGGTTTGGAGAGTGATGAGGACAGGAAGCAAAACTGCAGGTAGCAGAGATGAATATACTGAGGTTTTTGATAGATAATCAGAAATGAGGACATGAGAGGGACAGTGCATGGCAGATGAAGTCAGACTAAGATGGTTTGGTTATGTACAGAGAAGGAAATGTGAATATATCCATAGAAGGATGCTGAACTATCAGGACTAAAGAGGAGATTTTAGGATGCAGTGAAAGAGAACATGATGTAATTTGGTCTAAGAGAAGAGGATGCAAAGGATTGGGTTAGATGGAGGCAGATAATTTGCTGTGGCGACCTCTAAAAGAGATAGCTGAACTGGAACAGCCCTTTAACCAACTCTTTTTAAATATTACTGAATAATAAGTATTTATCTGTCTAAATGAAGTTACTGATACAGTCTCCAGTTTTACAGTGCGTGATATCTATTACATGGCAGGCAGTTTATTTTTTGGCTGTCTTTGTTTTATTATCAGGCCTCACCAGGAACACATTTAAAGACCTAATGAGCAGAAACTGGACATTTACACTTTTACATTTATTCCAGGTTATCTGGGCATCTTCATAATCATTTTCATAATCCAATTGTAAATCATCAGTGTTATATAAAGGGTTTATTTTTATGTTTTGTATAAAAGTCTGATTTCTTTTCAGAAAGTACACAGTGAGCAGCGGAGCACTGAAGCCAACCTGGACCCCTTTTGTCTCCATCCAGTCGTCTCATCACAATCTTGATTTCCACCTCAGGCTCGTGACAAGTATGTTTGCCCCATGCGGTTCAACAAGCTACCTCCTGTTAGTCTGGCAAAATGGAATTAAATGTTTACATCCGGTTCAAGTTTAGAAAAAATATTTAGTCAAGAATTGAATTCATGCTGCTTTTTTGGAAAATTTAAATTATAACCCCAGAGTTCAAATTAACAAAGAATCTGAATTTCGTGGAGAGATATAGTGGAATATAAATAATCACATTTTCCTGGATCGATCCTCTGTGTGCACAAATGTCTAGAAATATGTTTTGGGTGTTTTTTTGTTATTTTAGTGTTAATTTTCTCTTTCAGATGACTGGAAGAATGAGAGACAGTCCCCTGTTTACGTCAGGGGTGAAATGGTCAACATTGAGGCCTCAGTTGACCATCATCATCCTCTTCGTCTGTACGTTGGTGGCTGTGTTGCCACTCTGACCCCTGATGTGAATTCTCAGCCTCAGTATCCTTTTATAGACCACCAGGGGTGAGTCCTGCATCTTTAAGGTCTACTATAATTCCTCCACTTTATTCTTTAAACGAGAACCACGTCTTGCTGCCATAAATCCATTCCGTTCCCGCACCTTATTATTTCCAAGTGTTAATAAAAGCTCTGAGCTTAAGTCAGATCTGATAAAGATTTGCTTGTTCTTTGCAGATGTTTCACAGACTCCCAGCTGAGTGGCTCCAGCTCGCGTTTCCTGCCCCGAGTCCAGGACCAACTCCTCCAGATTCAGCTGGAGTCTTTCCTCTTCCATCAGGACCACAGACACACGGTCAGCGCCAAATTCCCCTAACCACCAATTTCTATAAGGAAGAAAAATGACCAGCCCTACCAGTCTTTGTTTTGTCTGCTGCAGATCTACATCACATGCTACCTGGAAGCTGTGCCCATTTCAAAGAGACACTCAGAGAAAAAGGCCTGCTCATTCATAAATGGGAGGTCAGTGTGTGGAAGTTAGAGTTAATATATTTTATATTTGTGCATATGATGTAAGTTTGTATGTTTGCTGTCAGGTGGGCGTCAGTGGATGATGATGATGATGTGTGTGAGAGCTGCAACAACTCTGCAGAGAAGTTTCAAAGCAGCATTGCCAAGTTCAGCCACAAGAGGGTGCAGAGGAGTAAAAGGGAGGCCGCACAAAATGGTGTAAATTGTGCTTTATTTATTTCTTCTGAAGGTATGAAACCCACTGTTTGTGGTTTACAGGATTAGCAGGTGGCTAACTCAGACGTTGTGTTTTTGCAGAGCTGTGCAAGGAAACAACTTTGGGTCCAATCATATTTCTTCCAGTGGAAGCTGACAACTTTGAGAATCACCTGCATCTGGAGTGATGAAGATGACTTTAATAAAGACAGAAACATGCAGATGACTTTGTACTTGCCTTTTGAGCTTTTCTGTAAATTATTTTTTCATACACTTTGAGATACAGATCTACTACAGCATGTAAATGTTATTTATCATGTCCACATATCAGATATTTGGATAGTCAGATCCTAACAGTTAATGACTGAATCATTTCCAGATGTGATAACAGCTGATAAATCAGTTGGGAGAAGCGCAGACAGAAGTCGTAAATTTATTCACTCAGATTTTGCAACTGCTGGCAATGCTTTCTTCATCTGGCAGGCATGTGACATTAATTGCCCCCCAACCAGTCTGAACAATCTGATTATTATGTCTCTGTTTGGATGTTGATATGATCTGTCAGCGTTGTGGCACCTGTGCCAGGTGATGGGGAGAAACAGTTTAATGTGAAGCTCTGAATGATAGCCAAAAATTAAATAATTTTCATTAACCAAACAAAGAATATCCACATACTGAGGCTCACAGGTTGAGCTCCTATAAGTAAGAATCAGGAGTAAAAATTCACCATTTAGCTGCCAGTATGTTGATCATAGACTTGATGTCATATGGTTTTTGTACTAATTGCAATTTTTTGTTTTTTCAGCATGATGCGATACTTAGAAAATGTTCTTAGGTCAAATCTTCTTAGGTTGGAAATGCTAACACAGAGAGCCCAAAGGGGCTAAATTAACAATTACTCATTGTCAAACTCCTGAACTAAAAAGTTAGAGCTAGCTAAACAGTTTATATCTGTCAAAGTAATGTTCTCATTCATCAGGTGATTTGACAAACAGGCCAGCAGTCATTCTGTTTTACCAGTCCTGTTTATAGGAAAACAAGCTGCTTGCTAATGTTAAAGCTAGTGTAATAGCAAGCTACAAGTAGTTTGCAAAGATATTATGCTGTTACTTTAAACATTTACTATAAATATACAAATAGTCCTGTATCAGGTAAAGATGAGATCAACATAATTTGGAAGTTTGAAGTATTGGATCTTTATAGGCTACAGTAGATTATAGTTTTAGGGAAACAAGCAAGTGGTGATGTTAAAACTAGCGGATCAGCAAACTACTGTGAATAAGAGATGTACTTAGGAGATGTTTGACTTCACTGTGAACTGTTTATTTTAGCTTTTGTGCTAAATTGACTACATGGGTAGTAACAGACCTCTAAAGTGTCTGAGTAATACATGTAGTCTTTGGAGAGAGTATTTTCTTTATTACTGTTAAGATTAGAGAGTTTGTTTTTTCACGCAAGGTCCTCACCGTCTTCATTCCCTGAGCAGGGGTGGGGTACGGAGTACTGTTTGTGTAAACTGTGGACTGGAGAACAGATTAAGTTATTCTACAAACTTTTAGATTTTTATTTGACAAAGCCTACAGTTTTAGTCTCTTTATTGATAATGCATTTTCCTCTGGTTTCTTAACTATAAAAGGATTCAGGAACCTTAGTTTTTAAATGTTCAGCACAAAGGCAAAGATTTATTTCACTTTGGTAAATTATCAATGTTGCATTTGTCTTCAAACCAACATTCTTTTTCTTTCTTAGACAGAAGACAAAACAAGATGTGGCAGGAAAAGAGGGGAGAGCCAGTGAGGGGTTTGACAGTCCTTGGCCGGCATCTTGGGCCCACAAGGATGTCCCACAGTGATAAATACTTGACCTGAAGAAAGCCTGGACTTTCTGAGTATACAGTATTGTTATGTCATTATCTGCAAAAGCTAAACCACTTCCGCATTTTAATCTTGTCTCCTGGGCATTGATCACTGACCTCAACAGGTTAACTTGCCTGTGAGTTTTGTTCCCTGCAGAGCAGTCTTGCTCCCCATCACCACCTGTCAGCACTCGCTCCAGATGCAAAGTAAGGGAAACTCAGGAAAAACAAAAACATTGCACTTGGATTCATGGCAACCAGGATGATTTTCCACTCTGCTCTTGGTGCCAGCTATGTTTTAGAGCCAAAACGCTTAGTCAAAAGTATGGGTGTTACAAAGACATCGCCCTCATTGTTAAAACCGTATTAAAAACTGTTCAAATTAACCATAAACAAATACTTGGTGGTTTTATTTGTTTTTTAAAATCAAAGTATTTTTCTCAGTTTGAGCAAAGGAACCTGCATATTTCCATATTAATTATGGAACTTCTTACAGTGGTATGTTAAATCCAAGCACTCAGGGAGGTATTCATTTAATGTATTTACCCGCAATATTAGACTTTTAATTAAAAAGAAATGCTACTGTCACCAGCATGTAAACAGAGTATAACCTCATCAATATTGATGAAAATGTTGCAGAATCAGCTTTAACTGCATTAACTTTAATGTTTGTTGGTATAAGTACCACGGGTAGATTGATTAATGGGTGTGACAAAGTATGTGAGGAAAAAATGTAACATGCAAAAACACCTTGGCTCCATTTCTAGAGAGGCGATCTGGAATTAGTTTGCTAAGCTGTATTCTTATTAATGATGATAAATTTCTTTTTTGAAGTGCTGCCACTAGTAATTAGACTTTTATATATATATCCAAATGTGTCTATGCCCTGTTGTAGAGTACATCAACTTTTTCCTTTAGCATAATCAGAGCATTATTATTATTATTAAACCTGGTTTTGATTTAACTAACTGACACATGAAATGCAGTTCATGCATACAACTTCAAAGATACTGAACTCATTTGTTTGTGCTCTCGCGTTCAAAAAAAGATCTAATTGTGTATTTATGGAGCAGGAAATGGCAATATGTTGGGATGGAGCAAACTTTGACAGGAAAGGTGCTGGAGACATTACACATGACAGTCCTTCAGAAGGCAGACGTTGGTGAACCGGCTCTCTCTACACACCCGAACCACTGCTGTAGGAATTAAAGGCTGCTTGGCTAAGGTTAGGAAAACATCTTGGCTTGTTTTAGAAAAGACTTGCCAATGTCTACCATATGTCTAACAGGGACAAACATGATGTTAGCACAGACACCAACAACTCAAATCCATTTCTCTGAAAGCCGCTCAGACGTCCTCTGCATCTGCTCAGAAAATGAGACGAAGTTTTATGCTCATTTGAAATTTTCAAGCAAAAATAGATGCATATTGGGTTTTGCTCACATCCAGTATGATGAGATTTAATTGCTGATATCTTCATCAGCCAATATCGATAATGAGGCGATAAAATTGTGCAATAATTTTATTTTTTTAAAATTAAGAATTTTTGCAGAATTACACTGCTATACTATTCACCCCATTTTCTAATGTCATATTGTGACATGGAGCTGTGGTTCCCTATTGTAAAACCTATATTACCAACATTTAACAAAGAAATTGAAATCTTTTATCATGGCTTTAAAAGTAAACCCATTAATGCAGAGATAAATCTAAAACTAGCCTAATTTTCTAACATATTAATGGATAAATTCACAACGATATCCCATATTTATGAAGACTGACAGTTTTCAAGCCTTATATTTAGAGAATCCTGCAGATTGATTCGTTGGACATTCAATTATTCATTGACATTGTAGGGGGCGGTTGTGACTACCAGTGTTTGTTATCTTGGGGGTTGGGGCTCAAAAAGTTTGAGAACCCTTTACATAGAGTGTAAATTTCATGTCTTTGTAGCTTATTTTGTGTCATATTTATTTCTATATTCAGAAGTGGTGAGAACAGCGTTGTTGGTTCTTCCAGATTAATCTCAACTGTCAATTTTCTCTATAAATAATTTCCATTAGCTTTCCAGAAAAGTTCACCATGACATTGGTTTCCCACATTTGATCAGCCAAAAGGTGCCTGAAAGAGTTTAACTTGGGTTTCTATAACTGAGATGAAAGCAGATAATGGTGAAAACAGTCGCCTAACAATTTCACACACATTATCAAACTAAGATCCAGTAACAGCTTTACTTATTCAAGCACAGAGAATCTATGAAACTCCGACATTCCATGAATTGTGAAACATAATCATGTCCTGATGAGTTAATGTTGACTTTTATAATCGCACTTAGCTGGTATTTTGTTTATTGTGATTTGTGTCTCTTAGCGCCGTTGTAGCTGCAGGGTGAAATCTTTGGCAGCACGAAGCACCTGTCAAGGACCACCTTAAGACTTTTCTTGAGCAGTAAAATACACTCTTATATCATTTTTGGAATAATTTCTGTTACCAATTAGTATTTGTGTTTGTTAAATTCTTCATCACGACACCCATTTGCCTACCTTCACACCAGCCCACTGAGGTCTCTTGTGTTTCAGTAGTTATGTTGCCAAAGCATGTTATTGACGGATAAACGTGCTATTTCACCCCTCAATTTACTTTATTGCACTTGTCCTGCGTCCAAGGATAGCATTTCTTAAATGCACTGTAACTGTGCGCACATACACACAAAGCACACCTGGGGAAACATTCCTCGAGGGAAGCCATCAATCAATTTTATGTCTTTCTTTGGGAAAGTTTCCTCCTCTCCAATCAAGCGTCTTCCCTCCTTCCTCCTGCCTCAGTTCTCCTTTTTATATTTCCATCTGTATCAGTTTTGCCTCACATCTGAGAACCATCCACTTCAGCCAATTAACTTCAACCAGTTTTCTTATTCCACTGAGGGATAATTGGAGCGAACCAGGGGGCGGGACCTTTGCCTTCAGTCAGTGGGAGATAAGACTGCAAGCAACTGAGTTCTTAATTTTGCCCGCCAGTGGTAATAAACCTGAAGCTGGAGGATGTGCAGAGCGTTTAAAAGAGGGGGGGAAAGTTCTTATTGTGGCCTACATTTTGTGGCCTACAAAATGTTGAGCAGAATCTTGAAATGTCAGTTTTCTTCTAAATAGGGAAGAAAACTACAAGAAATGATAAAAGTTTAACTTTTATTGTGATGTAAATAAACCTGTGCTAGATTTTTATTCCTGCAAGTGCTTTGAAAATCTTGCAGATGTGTGTAAAGGCACTCCGTGGCACTCAGTGTACCATTTCCATGGGGTTATGAGAGATATCAAACTTTCTGCATCCTATTGGCTGGTTTCTTTTTCAGGTCATAAGCCTGTCATAATGCATAGTGTGTAAAATGCTTACCTTTAAAGTGGCAAGAAGGTATTAATCTTTCAAATAAATATAGGATAAAATGTGTGTCAAGTTGTTGAAATGGAACTCTAGATTACGAAAAAAAATTGAAATATTTTGTTCTTGGTGGTTTCTAGCTGCATAACATTTTATTTCATGTTTTTGTATGAATCCATAGCAAACAATGCCGATGCAAAACATTACATCATGTCAAAGATCTGAGTCTTCAAAAACCTGGCACTAAAAATGCTTTTCCATAATTATTCACAAACTACCTCAAAAATTAATAATATTCTGCAAAAAATGATAAATCAAATTTTAACAATCTGGGTTTTCTATTTTTAAGACACTTTTTGGGGTCAAATTATGTTTCATTTGTATTTTTTATCTGAAACTATCAGTAAACAAAACTCTTGTCTGAGATTGACTGAGGACTGCTGGATACATTTTGCGCTTGTTTGAGCTGCTGGATGGTTTCTTTATAAGTTGGAGCTCTTGGCTAAGCTTACTTGCTGGGGGAGACACCTCCCAGCTGATCCCGTTAATTTGCAGCCCCCCACCCCCTCCTCCTTCGCCTGCTCTTCCTCCCTCCTCAGTAACCGGTGTGTTGCGCCCTCAGAGCGCTTGTCTGCTGCTCGGAGCTGCTCCTCTGCGGACGAGCTGGATGTGCGGACACTTGCTGCGCTGCTGCGGATGATCAGGAGGCACCGCGGGGTCAGAGGGAGAAGGAGACTCGCTGGAAGGCACATGGTGAGCTGGGATTCTTCTTGCTTCTAAAGCTTTAGCTGCTGTGATGGCTGATATGTTGTGGTGTTTGTTTTTATGTTGAACTGCGGCTAAGAAGAAGAAATTGATCTTTTACTGTAGAAGTGCCCAAAGAAGTCTGAAATCTGAGAAAATATTAGTGAAATACGGCGCATAAATGTACCATTTGGATAAGGGGAAATGGTGACAGTTTTTAATGTAAATAAATTTAATAAACGAACTTAAATCCAAGGCTACTACTGCACGATATTACAGCTAAGCCATATCTTTTTGATCTTTGTCTAATTTTCTCGAGGCTAATGCTATCACTCTCCAGTTAGATAAATGAGTAATGTTAGTTTGGGTTTCCTTTTTCCCCCTTTTTAAAAAAATACGGTGATCCTTTACATTTTACAAACAGTGTAGCCTAATACATTTTGCAAATTGAAGCTCAAGAATTATTATTATTATTATTATTATTATTATATTCATCATCATTATTATTAGTCTATTGTTATTATTACAAACGGCTGATTTCTTTTTCTTTACAATAGTTTTTGTTGGATTTTAGGGTCTAGTTCTTTTTATGGTTGTTGTAGAAGATCAAAAGTAAATAAAATATAATGATTAAATAAAACATACTATAGTATAGTTAGCTGACCTAGCCTTTATTAGTAGCCTATAATTAATCCTTAATGCTATCAAACACCAGCCTAATTATCAACATTAAGCATCTGATTTTAATTGTTTGATCAGCCCGATTGCCTCCCTGTGTAAATATTATTGTTTCTCTCTCAGATAAAGCTAATTGACTGCAGCCAATTTCTACTCAACAAGTGCAATTAGCTCTGCTGAACTGAAGCAATTACGCTCCGGACTTCACTCTTAGCTTTTGCCAAAGTAATCAGACTTAATATTATAAACATTTATGTTTAGTGAACCAAAGCAAGTGATTGAATAGTCTTTGGTTAAATGCAGCTTCAGGAAACCTGCGACTGGCTGCAGGCTGTTTGTCTTTTTAAGGTCACTTTGTTCTTCATTCCTGCAGCTCTCAGTATTTAAAAGAAAATATGCCAGTCACACAGGCCCTTTCTCTCTTTCTTTCTTTGTTTTTCTTTCTTTCTTTCTCTCTTTCTTTCCTTTTTTCTCTCTTTCTTTCTTTCTTTCTTTCTTTCACAAGAACTTTACAATCTGCTGTTGAAGGAGTTAATGAAAACAAGCTGTGACGCTTGTTTACATTTTTATTATCTTTCTAAAAAATCTTTGTTGATAATAAATTAGCTGACATAAGTAATGGGTGTTTTTTATTTGCTTTGGTGCTCATGTCAGACTCAGCCCTGCGGTGTTGGGGTTTATTTTACCGCCTGATCCTAATTATCAACCTGCCATACAACGATTTAATTGACACACTATTACAACCAGAGGCGGTTTTCTCTCTTTTTACATTTTTTACCCCTACCATCTTGCCTGTGGTTGTCTTTGGCTGGACTTCAATGTGGGATCACAATGATTTCATCTCCATCTGTTTTTCAATATCATCATGTGAAGCTGGAGCTGAGTGGAGCCTCTTGCCAACTTGTATGAGGCTGTAAAGGGGGGAAATTTGCAAGGAAAATCGCCTTTAAATATCAAGTGTGTAGCATGTGTTTTTTTATTTAAAGATGAAGTAAGTAAAGCTCCAGTATGGGTCAATGCAGTCAGAAGCACCTTCTGACTTGGCCCCTGCGGTGGGGTGGCTTTCATATGCACCAATTGGCAGTTTGTTGGAGGTGCAAACTTGAAGGACAGAGGCCTTTAGCTAAAGATACAAGCAGTGATAATCCATTTTGTGCTGTCTGACGCGTCCACCTCCTGGGTCGCCCCACTAAAATTAGATTATTACACCTAAAACAGAACCCCTGGAATCCGCTCCGTGTGGAATAACACAGACATGGGCTTCGACCGGGCAGGCAGGAATGCAGTTTGGGAATACAGACCAAATGCGTGGCCGTCCTCTTCTCACCCAGAGTCCAGTGTTGTATTTCCGACGGGGCTGAGGACAATTGCAAATTAACAAAGGTGTCAGTTTGGTAACATGCGCCAACAGGTGCGCTGGTGCAACTTCAAACATACAGGCTGTAAGAGAGAGCTTATATAATTGATCACATTTATTTAAAGGCTCCGTGTCTTGGAGCAGAGCTGCAATGTGGGCCCCTTGGAAATCTTCCCAGCGACAATCTGCCTTATTGAATTGCACGGCCTTGTGTTTATTTACACAATTTGGTCTTTCCAAACCCAACACAAAGTAGCAAGGCAGCTTGAGCTTGACGTTTGCCTCCGTCTGGCCGGCCGGAGCTGCTGCCCATGACGAGGAATGTTAAAATGTGTGAGACAGGCCAAATCCAGCTCATCTGCTGAACAGAACTGCTCCGGGCCCGTGATGTGGCCACAGCTCGAAAGTGTGAACAGGTCAGGGGCAGATTAACAGGTAGCAAGAGAGGATCCCACATGGATCTATTAAAAATAACAAGAAACATCCATGTGCTGTTTAAATAACACAGAAAATACCATTTCTAGTTAAAGATGTGTATATTGGTAGTTATTTTACTTTGCATCCTTCTTAAAACATGCAGAGCGCATGGCTTACAGAAGCATAAACCACAAGAACAATGATCAAAAATCGCATTTTAGGAGGATATTGCATGGTAGCAAAGCGATTTTTATTTACTTTCACTTCTCTCCCTTCTTACACTGCACTAGTAAAAAGTACAGCATTTGTGTCTCTATATCAAACCAAATCAAACTTTATTTGCATAAAACTTTTTATACATAATGCATCACAAAGTGCTTTACATAAAAAAAACAAATGTTTAAAAAATAATTGTTATAAAACATCAAAATCATCAACATCACAGCCTTGCAATGGATGTGTATTTCTGCAAATACTGTTTGCCTGTTTGGATTTTATTTAGCTTTATTTGTTTATTTTGAAAAAAAGTCCCACTGCATCCAGTTGAAATAAAAAAAACATGCACACATTTCTGAAACTCAACCGTGCCTTAGCTTCTGCCCTTTCATTGTTTTTAACTCAGCACATTTCATCTTAATGAAGAATAGGAAAATCACATTTGGGGGAAAAAAAAGAAAAAAGGAAGGGCCGCATAGCATGAACATGAGCATTGCTCTCCTCGCTCCTCATCTGTCCGACTATGCTGTAAACATGCCCCCAGGTTGTCAGCAAGTATTTTTCCAGCCCCTTGCCGGCCAAGCATAGCTGCTTCTAAAGATCACCCGCCGGAGATGTTGTTGATCTCATCATACCACTATTTAGCTGCTATACCTTTTTGAAACATTTCTCCCAAGAAATTCTAACATGTCATTATGTTTCTGTCTTTTTTTATTGTTATGCTAAAACTGTGGAGGATACAGTTATCATGAGTGAATTTTTACCCAAAATGTATCATAATTAAGGTGATGCTGTTTTCATCAAACCCCACTTTCATAGGAAATGCCGCTCATTTTCAACATGCGCCTCCGTCGCACCGTGTGAATTTATGGAAAGCGGCAGAGAAATACGGCCGAAACCGTATCCGGTGGGTTCGGTTGGCGGTGCCAGACAGATGATCTGGTTTCGTATGAGGAGAGCGTCTGGATTTGGCCTAGAGGGGCGCATTAAAAACCTCAGGGGCCTCTCTCAGACGGGCATCCATTCATCAAAGCCTTCGTAATGGGCCAATGTTTAATTAGACTTGTAATGTGACAAAGACAAGAGCAAGTGCATGTCAGGGGAATGTTAAACAACCTCCCCCCTTTCTCCTCTAGCCTTGTGTGAGTGTTCATCCCCACCTGCCTACACTCGCTCAAATTCCCTTCCCAGAATGAATTCTTCAGTACAATAGAACACTGCGCCGCCTGCCTGGATCCTGTTGTAACCTTTTCCCTGCTTACCTCTTTGAAGTTGTCTTCCTCTCTTATATGACCAGGATACTGACACCAAATGAAACCTGAGACCTAATTAATCACCCATCAACTTATAAATCCTGCTTCTTATCAGTGCATTCAGGTTCCCGCGGGGCATGTCTCAACATGCCAGGAATGGCTAGCTGAGGCATTCTGGACCCCGGGAATGTGACTTGGTGGAACCAGGGTCACTGTCAGACCACTCATCACTGCACTTGTAGCGTTTCCTGTAGCAACGCCACAAAACACATGCCGGCTAGTAGACCCCAAACTTCCCCCTTTTGTCCACGACCAGATTTAGCTGATTCACCTTTTAGCCTGTCGTTTGCTTTTGGAGGTCAGTAACAGAGCAGTTTGTCCGAGGCAGCAGAGGGAGTGCCATGGCCAGAGCTGTGTGGTCCCGAAGGGAAGCCTCATATTTCGGCCGTTGGCTAATTGAGCGGGATGACGAGGCCGGAGAGGCTCTCAGCCCCGTCCTCTCCTACAAGTTTGGTTTATGCAGCCCTGCTGACTTTGCTGTCAGTGTCAAACGCTTGTTAGGACATCATCAATCTCAGAGCAGTTAAGAATATTCCCAGAGCAGAATGAAGGGGGCAGGTGATAGATGAGCAGGCAGATAAGAGGCAGAGAGAAAGTAGTTTGAAAGTGCACAAGAAGGGTGGTGATGGTTGATGAAATGAAATAATAAAATAAGAATTTCCCAAAAGCCGAGCAGGAAGGTGTTGAAATTTCTTTTACAGGAAACAAGAAATGTGCTTCTGGGATTTGTACGAACAGTAGAAAAAAGCAATAAATCACCGGTTCCAGGGAAAGTAGAGGGATTGTTCGGTTTGTCTGCGGACCAAAAACGAAGGCCCTCAACCGTAAATTTTGACAGAATCATAACTTACAGTTACCACCAGTTGTAAGAAATGGGAAGGGATTTGTTCACACTCCGGACCTACACAAGACGGAGTTTGTATTCGCCACGGAAGTAACAAAGTTGGGGCTCAAGTTGAACACGCATTTCCATCTATAAATCTTTCCTACCGTCCTCAGAACTAATCTCCTACACTTCTACACCCTCCCATCTTTCCTCTCTCCATTTTCTCATGTCTTCCATTCTGACCATGACGTGACCCGCTGCTCATGCTCAGGCCTTATGGCTAGCCTGCAGCCCGGGCCCACGGTAAAACGATTTGAAAAGAGAGCAATAAAAGTGATGGATGCGGTCCAGCTCAGGGTTTAGCTCCAGCTGTCGGGCATGTTTTTTGTCATTGCAGACAGACCTGCTGGGTGCGTGCCCCTCTCCACCCTCACTCATCATCTCTTTTTGTGGTTGAGGGGAGTTTTAAGATGGATACCTTCTTAAAGGTTGTCAAGATTATGGGTTCAAAACAGTGGATGACACTGCTGTGAAGATGTGAATTTTTACGAGATGAGGTCTTTACTGGCATCCACGGAGAGCCAGCGAGGTGCAGCTGAAGTGATGCCGTTTTCTTGTATCATCTGCTTGCAATAAAGGCACAGGTGGCCTATCTTATATTTCCTTCTTCTTCGTCAAATGCACATCATATAAATCCATCAGGTTGTTTTTTCTTTTATGATATAACGCTCATGGATTTCTCTTAAAAATTATCCCTTTTCTTCTCCCACAGGCTCGATGACATGATGTTCCTATCCTTTTCCCCTCCCCTCTCCACCTCTCTCATTCCTGTTTTCCTCCGACTCTTCCTCCTTTTCCTTCTTCTGTCCCCCACCTCCTCTTCCTTCCCCCACACCCCGCTGAGCTGGACGTCGCCTCATGACCCCTGCTACCACCTAAATGGCCGTCCTCGACACTGCCTGTCAGAGTTCATCAATGCCGCCTACGGAGTCCCGGTCAATGTCAGTCACTCGCTTCAAGGGACGGATTTTGATGGCAACGTCACCACCTTGACGGACCTCCACAACCCCCACAACCTCACCTGCTGGATAGCTCATGCTGGGGTTGACACTGGAGACTGGGTCCTCACTCTGCCACTGGGGCGTCGCTTTGAAATCACCTACATAAGCTTGCAGTTTTGCAACCAAGGCGAGCCAAAAGACCCCATTGCCATCTCCATCCTCAAGTCAATGGACTATGGTCGAACCTGGAGGCCAATGCAGCACTACTCCAGCGACTGCTCACGGTATTTCCAGCAGCCCTCCCAGACCATCGCTCAAACGAGACACCAGGAGACAGAGCCTCTCTGCTCAGACCCTCGGCCTCTTCAGAGGCAGCGGGGCAGCATGGTGCTCGCCTTCTCTACTCTAGATGGACGTCCGTCCTCTCCAGATTTCGATTACAGCCCCACTCTCCAGGACTGGGCAACAGCGACAGACATCCGTGTTGTCTTCCACAAGGTGTCCAGAGACGTGAGAGTGGACACCTTTGATAAGATAGAAGAAGGGGCACAATGGCTTGATGGGACACATAATACCAGAGAGACGGGGGTTCAGAAGTGGCGATCGGAAGCCAAAGGCCCTGCTGGAGACCAGGGGGACAAATTAAACAGAGATAATACACTGGCATTCTTCGACAGGGAGACAAAAAACTCTGAGATAAGAGGGAGGAGCAAAAAGGAGAGGGTTCGAGAGGGTCGCCATAAAGGGTCGGGTCGAGACGAAGATGTACATAATGTGACCAGTAAGGAAGGGGATGATAGCTTCAGCACTGATGCACTTGTTTTGCCAAAGAAAGGCGGTAAAGGCAGAGCACGTGGTCGCAAGAAGGACAATAATCACTGGGCACCTTGCCCTAATGGAGATTGTAATTGGACAGTTGAAGGGCGGGGCAGGAGCAGCCGAGGGCAGGAACTAAGGAAGAGGAGGAACAACAATCTCAACATGAAACAAAGCATCAAAAACCTGCATGTGGAGCAGCCCTCTGCCATTACTGCTCGCGCTCCAACTCCTTTGGCCCTTGCTGACCTGCAAGTCGGAGGCAGGTGTAAATGTAACGGACACGCATCCAAGTGTCGCCGTGATGACTCAGGACGTGCGATTTGTGTGTGTGAGCATCACACGGCAGGGCCCGATTGTGACGTATGTGAGGATTTTTATTTTGACAGACCGTGGCATCGAGCGACACCCACCCACCCAAACCCTTGTGTTGGTGAGTCCTGCTTTCTGCTGATGGAAGCTTTGTGAAAAGTGACTTTACTTTAAACTTCTTCCTTTAATAAGTTTCACAGCATCTTAAAAGTAATCACCGGAAAAAATTCCACAAACATGTATTTGTCAGCCCTTCTATATTTAGTCTGATTTACAAGTAATTAGGTTAAAAATGCAAATAATTTACAGTGGATATACACATCAGCCTTTTTCTTTCCATCTCCATACTGAAACATTTACTTACATAGATACTGACTTACAAAACATTTCTTCCTGAAACATAAGTCAAAAAAGATACATTGTTTTCCCTCCTGCTGAAAGTATTTTCTAATATTTGCAGCAATCAGGAGAAATCAAATCTGAAATACTTAAAACATTCTTTGAATCTTATATTTCAACTTAATGAAACTATCGTCATAGCTTTATGTTCAGATTGATCTTAATTATTAACTACGTAGAAACTCAATATAGTGTAAAAGGTAAGAATGTGTTTGGTGGAAGATTTCTTTGTTGTAATAATCACTTTGCAGTAAATATTACAGGGTTGGAAAGTCTGTTTCTGTCCTTTGTGAATGGGAAAATGGATTTGTTCAATGAGCAGCTTGGTTCGATTTGTGCAAATGCCAAACCGCAAAAACCGGTACCTGATACAGCGCCTGTAAGCATTGACCCTGCCAAGCATGCCACCATGTACTGATCTGGATAGGGCCTGTGCCATAGTGCAGCGGCACTTGGAGTAAGCCTTAGTACCTCCAATTAAAAGGCCCATAAAAAGGATTATGTCAGAAATAGGCTACAAAGCGGGCATCCCAAGAATATAACACCACAAAAAAAATAGTTTTCTCATCCTTTCAGCACTTAAGGACCTTTGGCAGTCAGGATGATATGGTTAAGCGTTCTCCGCCCAGACAATTAGATATAAACTGCAAACAGCCAAACTCTATTCTCATAGGGCTACCAGGAGGTTTGCATTGATGACCTTTTACCTTCAGGACTGTTTCAAAAAATCCAGATTTTTGCTCATAGCATGCAGTTAAAATGTACAGTTAAAGTGTGGAGAAGATGCAGAGAACACCATGTCTGACCAAGAAACCAAATCAAACCGTCAAAAGCAGAAAAGGTTTGGTAAGTTTTCATGCTGCAACCCACTCAACTCTGCTGCTCATCCCACAAATGCATTTTCCTTAAAAATGTGACACCACTTAAGAAATAGTCCACTACGCACAAGTTTCTTTACTATTTGTACTAAGTTTAATTTATAATACTAAACATTTAGTTTTTGAAATGTTGTAATACAGACTATTTTCAAAAAAGGAAAGAAAAGGAAGAATTTGTTGAAATAGTTTTCTGTCCTGCAACCCTGAACTGGAGTAAGCACAGGAAATGAATGGATGGACAATTCCCTCCAGTCCACAAATTTAAGCTTTGGCCTGTGAGTCCTCCTGCAAAAGAAACCTCAGCTTTTTGTATGTGCATTCAGACATTTTCATTAGTCTGTTTGTTTAAAATGAGCCCTTTCATCACTGTTTCATGACTACATTTTCATCTTTACATGATTACTGGAAAATTGCCGGTTCTGTTTTCAAAGGCCTTAGTCACTCGTTATACAAGCTTTGTATTCGAGAGCTGGCAGTGTAAAAAACGCCTCAAGCCTGACTGATTCAGACGTTTGCTTTCTCGCATTCAGATCCATACGGTCATATCCAGAATATTTAGAGCTGCAGTTCGTGTTTGCACCCACATTCTTTTCCAATCAGTATAATTTAGTAAATCTAGCATCCAACAGCCAGTATTCTATTTCTTCATGTACTGTACTGAAACATCTTGTCTGAACATATAAACTAATTTTTCCAAGCATCTTAAATTCTGCTGTTGATGAACTGAGACTAAATTATATATTTTTCAAATTAAAACATACAGACGCCCAGATGTTTTTGGTCTGTTTATCACTATGTCATAAATTAAGGCTGACATTTTAATTATTCGTTACATATTGGATGTCATCTTAATGATACGTTTGAACTTTCCTCGAATTTCTATTTAAAACTGAGCCAAAAGCTTTTTAACAGAACAAGTCAAAATTCAAAGATGAGGCCTGACAGTTCCTCACTGGTTTTTGTGCTTTGTTTTAGCCTGTGAGTGTAACGGCCACTCAAACAAATGCCGCTTCAGCATGGAGGTGTTTCAGCAGTCGGGGCGGCGCAGCGGAGGTGTGTGCCAGAAGTGTCGCCACCACACAGCCGGACGCCACTGCCAGTACTGCCAGAACGGATACACTCGTGACCACACCAAGTCCCTCAACCACCGCAAGGCCTGCCAACGTCAGTAACTGTGTGTGTGTTTGCTGTATGTGTGACAGGAGAACGGGAAGAAAGGCTTGGCTGGTATGCCGTTTGACCTGGGAGATAAAGAGGCAAATCAGAATACGACAGTTTGTGTGTTTTTGTCTGTTTGTAAATGGAAAATGCTCTCCGTCTGAGCATACAGAAGTGTTTATGGTGTGGTTACATTGTAATAGTGGACAGCTATTCCTTAGTTTTGTACACTGAAAAAAAAACACCCACTGAGCTGCCACCTGTATCCCCATCGTTACCACCAGTAGGCATCTGCCATGACTCCTGACCTTTGACAGGTCACAAGTGACTGTGACACTCCGGTATGCTCAAGTGGAGGTTTGAAAACAAGCCCAATATATCCAGAGTTAAAGTGCTCTTTCAGCTGAGCGCATGTGCAGGTATTACAAAGAAATGTTAGGGTTAAATCTCCTCGAAATGTATAAATTTTTATGCATGAAGCAGCTGAAACCTGAAAATACGCAAGTGTCTGCATGTAATATTCCATGTTCGCTTCATTTTATTGATGCCATATTTCCCAGAGTGAGTATTCAGAGGCAAGTAGTGAGCTAATCACTCATTTCCCCAGTCAGGCTGTTTGGATTCATTGTAAGGATCTGCGTAAACGTTATTCCAGTGTGACCAGAGTCACTGAAGTGTGGCTTCCTTTCTCCATCCATCTACTTTAATTTGGTCTTATATTGTGTGATAGCGGTGGTAAATAAAAAACCTAGCTGTATAAACTATGATAAATCTAGGTATTTATCATCATACACCACTCGAGCTTATCCTGAAGGAAATTGATTATGACACAGCATTTGTCTAAATTTGGGCTAAGGTCGTTCATCTTCTTTACAGCACGAGGAGCGATAAGGAAACCATGCCGTGATGTGATATTTTTTCGTTAGCCTCTTGGAGATTTGTCTTCGTTTATCTGTCAAAACTGCTACAGGAAATACTCCCATTTTGTTTCATCAGAGCAGACAGTTGCCTGTTGTCATTTAAAGTTAGATTTGTGCCCTGTCACATCTGGTGTTCATCCAATTGTTTGTCTGTCTGTGTCATGTGTTTTTGCTCAGATTAGTCCACTTAACTTCCCTTTATGTAATCCCTTCTTAAAGAGATAATGAGAGATGTCATTGTTTTGGTTTCACAGTCTGATGGACACTTTCGCTGCTGTGCTTCACAACAGTTAGTCATAAATGCACCAGTGGACATAAAAATGTTGTAATGAACAAAACTGAACCAAAAAAGGGTAAAAACAAATGTAATGAGATATAATAAAAGCTTTTCAGATTAATGCTAGTCTTACTGCATATTTTAGGTGAACAATGTCATAGGCTAATACTTCTCTAAAATCCACTCTGAATCAGCAAGGCAAGGCCTTTGAGACAAAAATGTTGTCATCTGTACTAGTTTGCAAGAGTTCACAGTTGCCAGCTGCCAGCTGCATGCAGTTCAAAGAATTTTGCCACACAGACCGAGAGGACTGACAGGAATGCACCTAGTGTGATCTCCTGCTCAAAGTAGAGGTTGTAGTGATAAAATCTGCTTGTCTGGCAACCCATACAGTGTGTCATAAACTGAATAAATGAATAGATTGCAAAAATGTGAAATTAATCTTTTCTTTTTCAGCATGTCAGTGCCATCCTCTTGGGGCAGTGGGTCACTGGTGTAACCAGACAACAGGCCAGTGTTTGTGTCGAGAAGGAGTGACAGGCCTCAGGTGTAACCGCTGTGCACCAGGCTACAAACAGGGCAAGTCACCTCTGCGGCCCTGCATAAGTAAGTTTGTTACCTGAAATGATTTATTTAGTCTTACACTGACCAGACTCTAACATAAAGCATGACCTAACATTAAATAACATATTACTTACCTTTGCTTCAGAAGTGTTGGTTTCTGTTCAAAACAACCAGTTCCGAAATCAAAAGAAGCGTTTTTCTTTGCTTTAACTGAGCCTTTTTTGACATTTAATAATTAGTTATCAGTCATGATGAAGTGACATCTTTCCTTCAGCTTCATTTGCTCATGGTCTAATTAAATTAAACCAGCGTATCAAGCTCTTTAAGCCTTTTATCATATATTAGCTGGATATAAAAGGCGCCGTTGCTCTTCATGCTAATTTAGCTCAGTCATTCATCATGTCTCCTTTTCGTCATCCCTAGAGACCGTTTCCACAGCAGCCTTAACATGAGCTCAATGAAACAAGAAAACCTCATCTTCCTCTGATCAGGGATCAGAGGCTGATCAAGAGGATTGTTGCTACTCCTATCTCCGAGACTGGCCAGAACCAAAAATCAGCCGTGAGCACAAATTGACATGCAAATCCCAGGCGAACCAGATGAGCGCAGACAATTAAAAAGCCCCTGACGCCTTGTAAGTCCCAATCAGGTGACATAGGGAGTGAGAGGCAGGGAGCTTCACACCTGTTGCATGGCTCAAAACACCCCCTTTGCAGGGCCTAGACTCATAACTCTCCCAGTGAAAGGAGGGAGTGAAAGAAAACCTTGTTTGTTTTTACTGCCAGACCATCTCAGGCTATGTATAGCATCTCTATATCCCCACCACCATCTCCAACACCTTTCCTCCTGCAGGGAGACCGAACCCAATACAGTGATAAGGCTGAAACCTCGACTTTCTAAACTTTTTTTTATCACCTTGAATACACTGAGAGGTTCACAGTATTAGATTTTCATTATCTGCCCTTAACCACAAGTTTAGAAACATTTAGACAACTATATGGCTAAAGCAAGAGAAAGCTGGCCAGAGAGCTAGCTGCAGCTAGCTTAGCACTAACAATTAGGGACCTTTTAGCTTACCTTCTGTGTTCAAATAGAAAGGTATTGATTCAGACATGAAAAAGTATAGAGACTGTATAGAAATAGGCATGAAGCTAGATCAGAAAACACCTGGGTGAATCTTTGCCTTGGCTAAGGCTAATGATAGCTATTTATGCTGACGTGTATGTGCAGCACAAACAGAATATTGTTAGGCTACTTGTTACAATACTGAATGCGATATTCTGGTAAAATTACTTTTTTTTGGAAACCTAAAACTAAAATACTTTAGACTAGGATTCGATAAAAATGTAGATTTTTCCCATTTCCTGTTTTTTAAAGCCCAGCTGGATGGTAATCCATTAGTTAGAAGAGCACACGAATTTGTTTTGTTGGTGTAAATTTTTTAAGGAAAGGATCTTTCCTTGAAATGGAAAAAAAAATTCCATCAAAATATTTCCGTCATCAGTGTTTCTTATTTACAATTATTCATTCACAATTTACCAGGGAAAATAGCCAACATGTATTTCAGCACATCATGGACTGGATGAGTGGTTAGTTACCATTAGGCTACATTTGGCTCATGTAGGTTAAGATGAGAATGAGATTAATGATAGCTTAACAAGACTTGTAAAGCTTATGGCATCATGAGACAAGTTATTTGGACCAATGAAGGGAGTCATTATGCTTGTCATTTTTTTTCTTTTTGTGCACGTTTTTTTTTTTTTGTCTGATTTAGAGAATTTTATTAAATCTGGGCAACTTGACGTAACCCTCAAAATTGTGTTCATTTTGTGTTTACATGTAAATAATATAAACAAAAAATGCAAAGATGTAAAAAATTTTTACAAACTGTCTTGTATCTAGACTGCTGTGTATCTACTGACATTTTTTAGTAGTTTTTCAAATCCACAAAGTAAAATACGGTAATCAGGTAGAATGTGGGTATTTTTGAACCAGCTTGAACTGCATCATTATTACCCTTAATATATACTGTGCTGAAAATACAAACACACACTGCCTTTTAAATGTGGGATGCTGTCAGCTGGGTGGGGGTGTTGGGTGTCACTGGCCCAGTTGTGTCAGAGAAAACAGAATAGTCACAGGACACAGCGTTGGCTTATATGGAGGAACTGCTTCACTCACACACTTTTACAGGAGGCCTGGGTAATGTATGTCCAGCCGACCAAATACTTAATTTTCCTTCCCTACCACTCACATGCACACGTCCACACATATAGGGAGTAGAAAATTTACAAGACTCTGCTTTATGTTTGAGACAAAACCATACAAGATGTGACGGTCTGACCTTATTAAATTACTAAAAGTAAAGTTTGTGTCTATGCGTGTGTTTGAACGCACCTCACAGACTGTGTTTGTAGACCATAAAAGGACCGCACACTCACTCCTTTTTGACATTTGCTTATCTTTCGCGCGGGCATACCCATGTGCCGAGAGGCGGTGAAACACAACACATATAAAACACAGCTCCTATAAACTGACAGCTCAGGTAGCCTGAAGTTTCTCCATGTATCTGACACCTTTCTGAAAGTGTGTTTATGTTTGCAGGAATTCCGGAGGTTGCTCCAACCCCCGTGTACCAACCTCAATACAGCATAGGTGAGCAAATCTACCAGAGATATGTTTTTGTATATTTTTTGTAATCTTGGTTGTATAATGCTTCCATCTTTATGCAATGTGCATAATCTAATTATTGCATGTGCATGTTCCAATGTTTTCTATGAGAAAAGTAGAACAATTAAGTTGCACCATCATATTTTTACAGCAAATTCAAACAAAATGTTAAATTTCTGTAAAATTAGGCTCAATTTCTGCAGAATCCAGAAAACATTACACATGTGTTACAATATGAAGACAGGATCACTCATGAGGGCGTGCTTGAACGGTGCTTGAACCACTTTGGGCTCTTACTCCTCATGAAGTAGCTAACCACTCCCTCCTAGCGGCAGCTCGAGGAATGTCCCACCTGCTACAGCTGCGGTCATGTGTTAGTCAAAGGATACTGTGATGACAAATAGAAGCAGCCATATTGTAATTAGGGGAAAAGACATGTGCTGATATCCACGCTATGAAATGACACCCTCTCATTTGCTGCATTCTCCCTCCCTGTTTCCTTCTCTGCTGCAGCGGAGGAGTGTGTTTCATACTGCCAGCCCTCTCAGGTTAAAGTCAGGATGAACTTGGAGACTTATTGTCTCAAGGATTACGGTTGGTACCATGTTTTTGACTGACTGACTATATCACAAAGTTATTTAAAAGTACACTGATGTCATCAAGTTTATGGATAACATATAATAATTTAATAATAATTATTATATTATTATTTTACTACTACTAATGATAATGATAATAATAATTTCTAAATGTCTAATTTAAAAAAAATCTTGCAGTATTTCAAGCTTAAACTAAAATCAAGTCAGTGTATTCATTTTATGGAAGGTATTGTGTGTCCTTGTCAGTGCTGAAGGTGCAGGTGAGAGGGATGGAGCGTTCGGGTCCCTGGTGGCAGCTCTCCATCTCTGTCCAAACCGTCTTCCGCACAGGGTCTACCTCCCGTGTTCGCAGGGGCTCCCAGTCCCTCTGGGTCCCCGACCGTGACCTCAGCTGCGGCTGCCCCGCCCTCCAAGTGGGTCGGACATTCCTTCTTATCGGCGCTGATGAAGGCGAGCGGGGTTGGAGCCCTGGGGAGAGTCGCCTGGTGGCGGACCGCTCCACTCTGGCCCTCCAGTGGCGGGAACACTGGAACCCCAAACTCAGAGGCTTCCGTGGGCAGGACAAGAGGGGCCGCTGCCTGCACATATCCCAAAACCGCCACCACCACCGCAAGGAGCACACCAAGACTCAAACTGTGTACATCCCACCTCACCTGCTGACTGACTCCAAGCCTCATGGCACAGACACACACTTTGTGAAAGAGATTCAGACATCAATGGTGCCACACACACTCTCACACAAAGGTGATGATGTTAAAACCACAGAGACGCCATCTTTCGCTTCGTATACTCCTGCGTTGGTGTGCACCACTCAAAATCCTGGATTTAAAAAAAATTAATTTACCAACAATAACAACTAAGAATGCAAAGAAAATAAAGACTGGCATGATAACGTCGATCCTCCACGTGTGAGGACACACTATTGAACCAGAGCGAGGATTCTGAGTGGAAAGTGCTCTTTGTGAACTCACTTGTTGCTTTTTTGAAGGTTTAAGGAAAAGGGTTTGTCTGTCAAGTATAAAGAGAAATCAGATTTTTAAAAAACTACAGAGAAGAATACACATCTGCTTCCACTTATTTCTGTAGCTGTGGGATTCCCGAAGAACTACTTATAAAGCACAGAGCTGGACATCAAGAGGTAAAACTGATACTGATAGAGATTTCCACCAACAGTAAAGGTGCTGTGTAAAATATAGATGGTAAAATGGTCATTTTCTTTTAAAAAAAAAAAGATATTAGAAAATTAAAGTCTGATACAGCATTAATGTCTTATAGATTTAAAAAAACTATTGTGTGAATCATATTTATTTATTGAATTATTCTATGAAGGGAAATTTTGACACCTGAATAACAGGATAAAAACTGTGCAGGTTCACCATGATAAGAATTGATAATCGTCCTCACATTGATACAACCGTTAGGGGTATAACATCCTCAACTCTTGTCCTATTAACTGTAATAAAATGTAACAGCATTTTGATTGATAATCTTAAATTAAATGGATTTAATATAAAGAATATATTTCTGTTTGTCAACTTTTAAAACACAAAGAAATATGTCTGTTAACATTTTGTGCTGGAAATGGATTAATCCTTTCCAGGAACTGGATTTTTCTGCTTTTGCTCATTAAGCTCACACTGACAGCCTAATATTTGTGTAAACTGACTTTATCTACAGTCTGTTTCCTCACTGAGCAGCTGACGCAGAGACCAAACTAACCGCGTTTTTCTAACTGAACAGGAATCCTCAGATAGTCCGTCAGGAGCCCAGATACGGATCTAAAAAACATCCGTTTGACATGTCGTCATGACTTTGTTTCCATTTGGGAAATATGGCATCATAGCTCATGGGAACTGGATGTGGAGTATTAAGACAGGTGGAGGAGCTCCAATTTACCGAGCGGCCATGTTGTTTTGCTAGTGTCCTGTCGGCTATTGGCTGTGCTGCTGCGTTGAAGCCTGTGATTGAAAATAAAAAGAGAAAAATAGACTTGCTGAGTGACGACTTCGGAGCAGGGCTGAACATACTGTATACCGAGGAGGGTGGGAGTGTGCATTTTGAGCCTCTTTCTCCGCAGTTATGAGGTCCAACCAGCTGGCAGATTATCGGGGTCCCCAGACGAGCAGATCACAAAGTCTTGTTCAGTTCCTGTCTGCAATAACTCAATATGTACTCTGTTTTCTGAGATGTATTAATAGGGAACTGACATCTTCTTCAGTAACTTAACCTTTTTTGTGCTCCAGGTTACATTGTAGCCAAAAAAAATGTGAAAGGAAATCAATTCGAGGACTTTTGACAAGTTAGTGTTCAATATTAAGTCACTAGTTGCATGAAGTATCACATACAGAATTATAATGACAAGATTTAATCACCATAGGTGATAAAGTAATAGTCCATAGCAGCAAACTCAGTACAAGACCAATGAAAATGGATTTCTGATCATATTAACATTCAGGTTTGATATGAGGACGGGAAGTAAGTAATTGTGCGTCATTCATCATTTATTCTCTGCATTTTTATCCCTTTTCTGGTAAAGGGTTCATTTACATTTTCATATTATAGCTGTGGGGAATTTTTTTTATGACATTACAGCAATTTCGTAGAGTGAGTAAAATTGAGATGTTTTTACTAAATTATAAGTAGGCTAAGCATTAGTGTAAATGCATTCTGCTCACTGGTGTAATTTACTGATCTACGATGCTCTGTTGGTACATGATTCTTTTAGTCAAATACTGGCAAGTAAAAAGAACACTGAAAAGATTGCAATCACAATTTTACTTTTACTCAAAAAAAATAACATACACATTTTGATTCTATCATGTGAGATCTTAACAAATAAAAAGCACATTTAAACAACAAAAAAAAAATCAGCATTATAAAGTGTTAAAGATATGGAATAATTCCTGGCCTTTAGGTAAACTGCACATTTAAGCTGCTTCTTCATTGGCTTCACTTCACAGACCTGGAGGCTGCATTTAGTTAATATATTAAAAACATGGATAATCACAATACAACCTTCTTATCTGATTTTTTTTACCCTAAAACAGTTCTATAAAATACCTATAAAAGTTACAAAAACGAGTGTCTAATTAAATATGCTCTGATTCCCATTAATTAACAAATAATAATAATTGTGATATTTAAACTAATGTAAACAAAGACTGCTATGAGAGATGAAAAATAACCTCAGGTCAAAACTAAGCAGTCCTTCAAAACTGCTTTCCTTTTTTCTGTCACTTCACAACTTGGGAAACTGCAGTGGAAATTGATCCAGACAGAAATGTCAATAGTTACATGTTCAACATGAAATTAATTATAATCTATTTGTAATGTAGTAATCTGTTTGTTGCTTATGTTAAAAACAGTCCAGTCATTGGATGTGAAGTTATGCCACATTTCAGGCTAAATATTTCGTAATCATGAATCATCAGGCATTTGAAATGAAACACCTCATTCTGCCTGAGATCAGAGCTACGATAAGGGTACACACTCAATATATCAAAAGCAATGAGACGGGAGAAAGAACATAATAACTCCAAGGCGACGACACGTCTGACATGTGTCATGGTTTTTTTTATCTCTTAAAAAGTGGAAAACTTTTATTATAGTAATTTTTACAGTTTGTCATATTAAACCACATGCAACCTTGAAACCCCACAGATTCCCATAGAAAAGAAAAGAAAAGAAAAGAAAAGAAAAGAAAAGAAACAATAGAAAAGAAAAGTTAGTTCGACATCTTGGTTTTCCTTCCTTAATCAGATTTAATTAAACAAACCCGACATCAGTTTTACTTTTAAATCTGTGTTACTTTCACCAGATCGTAATGCTCGCTCTCAATGAGTAAATTCTGTCCTTACTGGATTTAAAAAAAGAAAAAAGATCTGTTATTCTCACTTAATTTAATGATGATTTTACATGTTGAGACTCATGCTCATAACAGCTGAAGGTATTTATTGGCATTTCTTTTTATTTTTCACCGACTCTTTATTTTAGCCATTCAGAGTTTCTGTTCTGCATCACTGGCTTCTTGTGGCGGTTTGAAATCATCCCACAGCTAAAACCTACACATAGCGGATTAATGTGCTGCCACGTGTGCGTTGTAACACAGCTCCACCTTAACATGTTTCCTAAATTTCCATGTGAAATGTTCATGTGAATAAAATTCTTTTAACTGCTTTGTAAGAAGACTGTCTTGGATCTTCTAAGCTCAGTGATGGAAAAATGATAAAACGCACTTTATATTTGAATTTTGATATTTTTTGTGTGAAATTCTGCATAATTCTGTAGGCCTATTTATAATTGATCAGAATTTGGCGGCTGAACAGCTGGAGACCAAAACAGATTTAAAAGACTATACTAGACTCAGATGATTGCAAATTATACCTTGTATCTGCTAAGTCATAAAAAGTTACCGTACCTAAAGGTGGTTAATGTCCTGCAACATAAAAGTGAACAAAACAGAAAATTGCTTTGCCATTAAGACCAGATAGATTCAGAAAAGAACTTGTAAGACGGTTTGCAACAGGAAATGCCACCAAACCCATGAACACAGCAGGCAGGCGCACACGTAGCAACTATAAGAGTTAAGTTTAGCATGTAGCACACAACTTCTGTGTGTCAGAGGGGAAAGATGGGGGTGGAAAAAAATGTGTGTGTGTGTCAGTACATGCACAATCATGTCTTGGTGGTAACATATCTGCGTATGTGTGTGAACACGAAGCACCTGCTGCACTGCTGCAGGAAGCACCTGTCAGTGGTCGTCTCCTCTGTGCTGGCTCTGTCGACATGAGGGTTTGATCCTGAAACTCGCCAAACACACACACTTACACAGACACTAACAGACAGCTTAAGCCAGCAGCTCTGATCCGCTGCGAGGCAGCACTTTGTCTGCGGCTTTGTCCGCGTTACTCCGGCCAGACTTCGTTACCTGCAGCACCGTGGAGGCGAGCGGGCCGCTGTATTGGCAGCACATGGAAAAAGAAGATTCTTCTTCTCTGGTTTGGGAGGCAGTGGTGTGTGAGTGTGTGGTATTATGTTTACAGCCTGACCAGGGTGGTTTTTATGAGAGGTGACTCCTCTTGCACTGCAGCCAGAGCCAAAGTTCAACTAGACTTCTTGCAAAGACGAACGCACACACAAACACGCACACACACACATACACACACACACACACACCTACACACACACACACACACACACACACACACACACACACATGCACACATTATAGAAACCACGGAGCAGGCATTGTCGAATCAGTAACAACAATGAGCAGCCAACACACCTCAGCAACCCCAGCTTGTTTTTGTTTACACTGTGGGAGGTGAAGAGCTGAAACATCCTAGAGAGCTGCAAGTTTGAAATTTTCTACCTTATATGTGGAGACAGCCAGGAGAGGGAAATGTTATTATAAGAGCACCAACAAGGCATGTGCTCCAGTTTGTGTGGAGTGCGAGCTTGCAACAAGCTGCCTAATGTTTTGTTGTGGCTTTAATTAAAGGACTCTGGTGTGAATGCCCGCTGCCCAGACTCTAGCGACAACGTGATGCATTGCGATGATAATGTCTCTCCCTGTTTTTGCACTCTAGATCCATTTGCTCTCTTCAGGGCCTCACTCAGGACCAGACACTCACAGAGCCACCATTTAGCAGCTCAGCGGGGAGAGAGAAGAGGGGGAATCAGTCGCTCCTCCTCTCTTATCTCTCGCTTAACAAAAGCCTCTGATGAAGACAACAAGCACTCTGCCTCCCGCTCTCTTGCTCCCTCTCATTTATCTCCATGCTCCCCTCTGTTTAACAGTCAGAGTGCTAGCGGAACATGGCAGCTCTGACACTTTTCTCACAGTCCTTTGTTGTGTCTTCTCTTGCATGCGTTTGTGTGCGTCACTGCATCCTTGTGTGCACTGTTACGAGTTAGAGAAGGCATATGCTTGCATGTGTGTGACTGTGCTCTCTTTCTGCAGTTATTACAGTGTGGTTTGTGGCGGTGAAGGTTGCTGTAATTACATGAAGCATCGGCACACATGCATTGGAACATACAGCCTACACTTCACCCCGTGTGCAGCTGTCTCGTTTTCATTTCTGGCTTATTGTCTCCAACTTGCACCGTAGCTGGAGTAGGTTCTTTGCTTGTCATGTGGAGGAAATGGGTGAACAGCCTCTCTAATTACACTTCACCCACTGACACTAATTTATATACAAACACAATCGCGCTCCGGTCCAAACCTTCATTATCGCTGGATTTCATTCTGTCGGGCATGATATTTTGGCTGCTATATTTCATTCAAGCGCTGTTTCTCACACTACTTGCTTAGTCATGAACTGCACTCACTGCAAGGATGATACAAGAAAATGTGTAAATTCAACAAAGTAAAGAGCAAGCTAAATGATGCAATCTAAAAAGTTTTTTCCCATAGTAGCCCCTATTGATCATGCTGAATCGCTTGGAAGTTTTTGGTCACCCTACAGTGTATTGTTTACTAAATTCAAAAACCAACAGATCTGCAAAGATAAATATGGATTTTTCTTTTAAACTTTTTTAGCAAAATTATTTATTTATTTATCTATTTATTTATTTATTTTTACAATCTTACGGTGGGAAAAATGCAGAATAGGCAAAGGTTTGGTTAGGTCTGGGTCTTGTAATTCTTGTTGGATTTCAGATCAACAGTCTGTAATATTTTATCAGTCTGTTCATTTGTTTACAATTTAAACTGTCTTTGAGTTAAATATGTTATTTTTATTAGCAATTTTTCAGCATTCAGGTGCAGGTGCAATATTTGTCTGCCAGAAATCTGAGTGCTTTTAAAACTTGTTTAAAGCCTTAAAAAAGTTTTCCTTTTTTCTTACTCTTCTTTATTTAAAAAAAAAGGAGGTTCTGACCAGCCTAAATGAGAACAAAATGCACTCTTGGCTTAACACATTTTCTCCACAAATGGCATCCATTTTCAGAAAATATATGTTAACAAAAGTATTATTTAAATGATTCCAACTTATTCTGCTATTTCCATTAAGTGTTTTGATCCTGTGCAATGTTCACAGGATTTTACCCCAACTTTTAAAGTATATCAAGGTAGTGGTTTCTTTGTCCAGTGAACAAAAACAGTCCACAGCAACCCAGGAGATGATCCATCAGTGCTACCTATCAAGAGGGGGAAGTGGGATTTCCTTGTGACTGACCAGTAGCTGATGGCAAGGAATGCACTGAGGCCATATCCTTTCTGAGGTGTTGAGTTGATGCAGAACTGGTCTGAAAAAAAAAAGGCATTTCAGTATTAGCACAGGCTGGTCCGAGATTAGCAATACAGTTTGGGAGGTTTCTGAGCTTCCTCCACACCCCAAACTTGGTAAGAAATCCATAATAGAGAGAAATTACAGTTTTGTGATCATTTAATGTCTGTGTGTGATGGCAAGGACGAAAAGTGTTTATTATATAAACTGTCCAAAACTTCAACATTGTGTACGGAGAGGAGGCTGGAGATTTCTGGCAAAATATCCCACCTGCTTCACACCTGAGATCGTGGTAGAGTGGAATAATCTGATTTCTGGTGAACATGTTGAAGATCTCTCTTTTTAGTGCAGCAAAAGTCAGATAATCCAAACAAGTGTGCCTCATTGTCTTAAAATGATTACATTTCTTTTGCCTTTCTCTTCCTACATTGCCTCTAGGGTGGGAAAGCGACCTGTCAAACCTTCTTCTGTTGGTTTACATTTTTCTCTGCACCTCAGAAGGTCACAGGAAGAAAGCTGAAATCATTAAGCTGTCAGCCGAGCTATGAGATAACTGAGGGCTTACTATGCCATGCTTTATTTACCTTTTTATGCCTGTTAATCCGAACATTGCCATTTCTTGTGTCGGGGTATTTGTTTTTAGGAATTAAATGAACCAGTTTTCTTTATTAATTGCTCCTCCTTCTTTAAACAGCTCAGAGCAAAGTCACTGCATACTGATATTCTTGTACACCAATACTGTAAGTCTTACATCCTGTGTGTACTCATACACTGTTTCAGAAGCCCCTTGAGAAATTGTTTAAAAAAGTGAAAGTGAAATAATTAAGTGAAAGTAAAACTGGAATGCAAAAACTATAGTAGCATATTTTTTCAAAGTGAAACCTTTTCAGTATTCTTTTGTCCATAAGTAATTAAACTATACATTGCTGGGGTTTCAATGCTATCCAAGGAATCCATTTTGATTAAATAAATTAAAGTAGCCCTACTGCGCCATACCAGTAGGCTAATAACCTGATAATGTCCATTGAATCGAGTAAACACGTCTGATTCAGGAGCCTCTTCAAAATGACCACCCCAATCGTTGTTCAGTATCTAAATTTATTTATTAATGGTGAATTGACAATAGGGGCTGCTTGGCCTTTCTGACTACGTAGCAACAATGAAAAAGGCAAAAAATGCAAAAAACATGTTTTCCAATTTTTCTCCATTAGGCTATTTTACTACTTAACAATAGTATTATGGAAGTTTTGTTTTCTAATACTGATATTTTTGTGTGTTGTGATTTTCTATGCAATTGTAAAACCATACAAACTGAATAAAATAAATAGCCTCACTCCACTGCCAGATAGTGGACATAGTGGAGCGTAAATTAATCTTTTCAATTCATCCATATTCAAGAGTCAGGTTTCATTCAAAATTATCTCATAATAATAGATTTATATTGCACTTTAGTGTTGACGGGACTCAGAGCGCTTCATTTGGACCCATTATTCATCTTTCATTTGGTGATGATAAGCTACATGAATACCCTGGGGCAGACTGACAGAAACGCAGCGACAAATCGCACTGACGGCCTCTCCAACCACTACTGAAATATTCATCCACATTACACCAGAGATGCAGAAGGATACACTGAGAGAAAACTAGTGGGATACAAACCGACAACCTTCCTGTCATTGAACGACCTGCTCTACTGCTTGACCCACTGCTACCATTCAAGGGCTGCTTTTATTATCTGATGATGATGTAAGCTTAGCGACACACAAAAATTAAGTTATGAGAGATAAAAAATTTCATAGTGTACAATAACTCAGTGAACTTAGGATGAAGATGTTAAAAACATTTTTCCTGCATTTTCTGCCATTTTTGTTGTCTTTTTGTGACCAGAAAACTGCTGGAAACACCAGACTTCAGAGACTTGGTCATTGGTTAACTCAGAATTTTGAAGAAATATTGAAATCTGTGAATTTTTTTGTTTGAAATCATACAAAACATTTGTGGGAGAAGCCTTCTTGTTGACATGTATTATTGAAATGATCTTCTATTCTATTGAACAAACAGATTTTATGTGTTTATTGGTAGCCAGTGAGCTGTGAGCATTGATAGTGGCCCCAGTGGCAAATGATTCCCGATCCCGATTTTTGACTCCCAACCCACGTGTGATGTAATGCCATAAAGCAAAGTGCAGCTCCTCATCCCCAGCGTAATAATGGTCCTTTCCTGATTCAGAAAAACTTTTCAGATGCATGTCGCATTGCTTTAGCTTGCTGTTCTGGTTCGTGCTTGTACAGTTTGTCTTGTGTTCAACAATCAACAAACTGCTGCTGTGCTGATTATCAACATGCCTCCTTGTTTTTGGCTACAGCACATATTGATTTGTGCCACTCCTACTTTGATCATTATTGAAAGGATGTGCTGCTTGCACCGGAGTTGGCAGATAATTGCAATGTTAGGATCTCACCGGCAGAACTGGAACTGGGATGATTTAGTTTCACAACAACATACTTAAAGTAAATCCAGATCATAGTCTCTAAGATAACTTGACAAGGTCTCAGACCATAATTAGGTCATAGTGACTATGGTTTGTTGAGAATCAGTGTAGGAAAGGCCAAGTGAAAATGAAAATAGAAAGCTTTTTGAAACACTTCAACCCCTCAAGTCAGCACTCATTGGCATATTAAAGTTGTTGTCTTGCTTCTGACAATCAAAATAGTTGATGTCCACAAATCAATACAAGGAAACCGCAAAGTCTTTCTGGGGAGCTGTTTCCTCTCATCGTCATTGCGTAAATGAAAAATGTCAGTTTACCGAAAAGGTGGGCACTAAGAAAAATTTTAGAGAAGAAAATTGAAGCCTAAATTAATGTCACAGTATAGCATGTTGACCTCATACCAAAATGATGGAAACAGAACCTTTGGTAAAACTTTGGTTTTATTTTGTAAGATGAAGAATGAGAAATCATATTTTTCTTTTTAAAGATATGTGTTGAAGTTGATAAAAAATCAATCAACAATCATGATGTCAATATTGATCAAAATAATTCTGATTTTGCCATTTTGAACACAGACTCTGAAGAGGTGCACTGTCTCAAACTTCAGGCAGACCAGCACAACTGGGGTGCACGAAAAGGCTCATTCTGGGTAAAACTGAAGTTGAAAACGGATTGGCTTCATTAGTAAGATCAAACCCCCAAAAACACAGCTAAAACTCTTATTGGACCACCATAAACTCATTGCTGTTTTTTTTTTCTTTTTGTTAAACTAATCCCTGGAAAAAGATATTTTATTTAGCTGACCACAAAGCATGAATGTCAGTGTGCTTGGTACTAAATACCAAACATGCAAAGTGTCCAAACCTTCAAAATAACTCTGGAATAGTAATTTTGTTCAAAGTAGACCTATAAGAAATGTGCCATCACCAACTTAATGTGTTCTGTAATTTAGTTAATGTTATACCCAGATAGCGGACCACAGTAAAAGCCACAATGTGTTTTTATGCAGATCTCTTATTTGTAGTCTAAAACCAGCCTCCCACATCAGCCATTAGCGAGCTACTCTAGAGCACAACAGTGTGTCTCTCTTTAAGTTTACACATTTTCTTCACAGGCTGACTTGTGTCTGGTCTCAAACACACACAACCCCATGCACACACACACACTAAATAAGCTCTATTGTAAGGCCATTATGATGTGAATGAGGGGCCCACCAGCTCCACTGAGGTTTGTGTGAGTAAGAGTGTGTCAGTGCAAATAGGTTAGAGAGATTGATGAACTAGCAGGCAGTGAAAAGGGAACACCTAATCAAGTTAAAACACTTTGAATGACAAGCTGTGGCTGTTTGATCGACACTCTGCAGAAGTAGGCCAAATGGGATTCATATGCCGACAGACAAGCATTAATGAGTGTGTTTTGAACACATGTGGGTAGAATTGTTCTGTATCTCCTATGGTTTTCATTTTTGGTAGTGGGAAAGTTGATTTCTCTCTTTTCATGCGCTACGTGTTTTTTCTCTCTCTCTTCCTTTTATCCTTGAGTGCTACAACTTGTCTGAGCAGTGAGAGGGAATCAGTAAGGCGCGCAATCAGCTCGCACCGGTGCGTATCGGTGTGTGACATCTCTCATCCAACTAACACCAACTAACGGGCCGTGAGCTTTTACCCGGCCCGTGAACGCCGATGCCTGAGAAAAAG
>JAVQJG010223619.1:0-11711 GCA_036024015.1 Craterocephalus amniculus
TAGAAACTCCAAACACAACATTATCAGTGGCCCTTCAAAGATTAGTGGATTTGATCAAAAAGGCTGGCGCTGGCTGGCAACTTATCCAGAATTCTCTGGCGGGGAAAGAGTTAATCACAAATTACTCCAAACGTCTTCTAAATGGTTATCTGACCGCTTCATAAGGGATTCACGGTTTGGGCTCATATAGCTACTGTATCATTGAATATTGACAAAATCATAACATAATATCTGGACCAGCCCAGATATGTTCTGAATTGCAAAGCGCTATTATATTATATTATTATAAGTCTTTCTCAGTATGAATCTTCCATAAATAAGTAAATAAGCCAATCAGAAACAGAGTAGCGCGGGCATTTCTAACAACTCTGCAAGCTTTTGATGCAAATGTTTGGCGGAGAGGATCTCCCTGAGCGGCTCCTGGCAGCGATTTAGACGTGTTAAAGTGCTCTTAAATCTGGATGTTTTTACTTTTACAAAGAAAAAAGCAGGTAAAAATATATACTAGAAGTATCTCATAAAAGTCCTAAAAAATCACATAATACACTAATTAGTAGGGCTGCAATGACTTATTTTAACGAGGATTTGATTCATATCACGGTTTGTGATTACGATACGATTCATGAACGATACTAGTTCATTTAGAACGATTCAATCTGAAACGATTCAGTGACTTTAAAATTGATTCAGTATATCTATCAACAACTATCATCTAAAATTCAACCAGTGTGGTTGTTATAAATACCTGGATACTGGACAGTGCAGGGAATTTCTCAGTAAGAAGAATCTTAGTTTCTTGAAAGGGAATAAAGTATAAATTAAAAATATGGGTATAAAAAAAACTAGAAACAATAATTAATTGCAAATCCATTCACAATTTTATTTGTTTTTATTAAGTTCACCTCTCCAAGTTGAATCAACAGGAGCTAAACCTTTAGGCATTATTTTCAATATTTAAACACATTTTTTATGAAAGTACAGTTAGTGCAAACAACATTTTAATAACCTGCTACCAGGTTTCCACTCTTTTCTCAACATAAAAAAGTGCAAAAATAAAATCTTCCATGCTTCGATCCATGGTATTATTTCTCAATATCGATAGAATCGATAAAATACCTTTTATAACTATAATAGATGGGTAAATAATCAATTTTACTACCAACTTGCAGTGCACATATCAATGCTGTTGAATCATAGGAATATAAATCAATATAAGAGATGAATCGTTACACCCCTACTAATTAGCATTATAAAGTGACCGTTACAGGTGCTTTTAGTGTTAAGCAGGTGATCGGGTGGCCCTGATAAAGTGGCCGGTGAGTATAGATCAGGTTATAAATAGAATAGAATAGAATAGAATAGAAAATACTTTATTAATCACTTTTGGAAGAGATTTTGGACATTTGTTTACCGCCACCAAACAGGATAAATACTAAGGTATAATATATACAGGAATAAAGTAAAATAAAGCCAATAAAGTGCAAAAAAATAGAGTGCAAAAAGAGGTAAGTTAGAATAAAATAAAATAAATAAATGTAAAAAAATTATAAATAAATAAAATAAATAAATGTAAAAAAATAATAATATAAACAAGCATGCACACAATAGAGCTGGGACAGATTCTCAGTAAACTTATTGCACATATAAGTCATTGTTACTGTTTGTATTAGTTATTGCACGAATGAATTATTGTACATGAGTTGCATTAAACTGGAGTTACAGCAGTAGCAGCCTCTCTCCGATCCGCTGTAAAATCTTCTGTCCCGTCCCGTTGCAGAGGCCAGAGAGGCTTGTCTCAGACTCAGAAGAAGGAGCTGGCTCAGACGCCGGTCCTCATCTCCTGCGCCGACCAGTGAGCTGCTGCTGCTGCCACCAGACCACGGCGGAGCTTTACTTTCCTCTGTACTCACTTGAACGGGAGGGCTCGAACGGACTCCAGCTCCTCCCCCGGCGTGCAGAGAATCTGGTTTGAGTCGGGATCTGTGGGGGAAAGAAACCCTCTCCTCCTCCTCCTCCTCCTCTTCCTCCCCCTCCCTGCTTGTTGGTGTCTCAGTGTTTCTCCTGAATCGGGAGGACGCCTTTCTCCAGGGATGCCTATGTTTCTTTGAGGCTGAGCCGACTGAGGCGGCGGCGGTCGGAGGGACCCTCTTCTTGGAGAAGCAGCATGAAAATACATTTTATAGAAGCTAGCACATCGTTTCTTTTATCATTGACAAAAACAATCATTTAGGATCATGAGATGTAAAGCGACGCCGACGCTTCCGTTCCTGAACGAGTCCCATCGCCGCTTCAGCGACGTCTATGCACTTAAACCATAAAAACCATCAGTGCATCACTTCCTTTCTGTTGCTTCTCTGAAGAGGGTCTCCAGCCGGGGTCGACTGTAGACGAGAGCTTCATATAACACGAGGAAATCCCTGTACGCCCCCACCCCTTACCCGTAAGCTGACGCTCCACCGGGACATGTAGAATCACAACAAATCGTGCATTTTTTGTAGTTTTTTATTTTCATTGACCTTACGCACACCTGCTAAGAGTTCCCTCCACCTCCCGCCACTTCCATTCCCTCCAGCTTCGACCCAAAATGACATAAAAACCGGGGTGAACTCTGACGGCTCGGTTTCTCCCTCTGCTACTCCGATGTAGAAAAATCCCCGATGCGCTTTGTTTTTTTTTGTTTACTGTGTTTTAAGATGATGCTACTTTACTGTGGTGGCGACCGCTGACGTTGGACTGAATGTGAAGAGTAGATGTGCCACCACACACACAGACACACACACATACACACCCCTCCCTGCAAATGAACTACAGTTTGTGTCCTGTTTGTGTGCTCACAGTGTCAGCGATAGTAAATCTGCTTAAAATCGCTTCTCGTCGCGGCGAGCTCTAGTGAAAGCGATGCAGATATAGCCTTAACCCCCCCTGGCTCGGTGTCATCGCAGCCTCAGTCGGTGTGAACCTTTCTAAATAGAAGAATGCAGATTTTGTCATTACTTGATCCCTGTTGCCGTCTGCATCGCTGTAGGTTGTTTTCTTGTTGTTTTATTTGAGTTTTTTTATTCCAGAAAGACTGCACTAACTGGTAGCGGATGTCTGAGTTGCTTGTGGAAAGGCGCTGAAATGCCTCGTCTCCGCTGGCCGCAGTGTTTTAATGCAAGGTTTCGTTTCATTTCAGTTGATTTGTGCTACGCGTCTCATAAAATGAGCAGATTGTTAAAAACAATCCAGTATTATAGAGCCGTGCAGAAGTCTTCAGCCAGTCGCTTCTGATCAGCCAGACTTGGATATGATCTTCTCTAATGGTCTCAAGCAACAGTTCCCCAGACTTCCTGAAGGACATTTTCTGCTTTTTCACTCATTTTCAGTCCAGTTCTTTTATCTAAACGTGTTTAAAGAATTGTTTTTGGGTTTTTTTATTGTTTTTTTTTTTTATTTAAATTACTAAACACAGACCTGTCAGTCATCAGAACCATTTTTGCAGCAACAGGTCTCAGAGAAAACTTAAATATTCCTAATTTTTTTTGTTGCATCTGTGCACCTGCCTTTGTTTCTTCAGGCTCAATCTTTCACATTTAAAATGGTTTTGAGCCACAGTTTTCCAGATTTCTTTTTTTTTTTTTTTTTCTTATTGGCTGCTTTTTCACATTTCTAGTCCAAAGATCGGACCATCCACAGGAATGTTCTTTAAAACCACTAAAAACCCATAAATTCAAGCATCAAAAAAGGCTCCTAACTGAAGGGATTAGCCAGCATGTATATCGACACATAACAGGTAAAGTTACATCTATAAAAATAGTCAAAATATCGCAGTTTAACAGACAGAAAATAGGATTTCAGCAACAACAAGGGGATTCCCAAAGAACTGTTTGCTGAAAACGAAAATGTTTGGTCTAACAGAATATTTACCTAAGATGCACCTGGCCCTTCGGGTGATCTAACCTGACCCAAGAAGTAATAATGGAGCATTTTTAATTTGAAATGGATAAATGAATTTGATTAAAGTAAACACATTTATTACCATTCATTCGTCCATTTTCTGCAAGATCCCCATTGGGCTGAAGCCTATCTCAGCTGTAAGCAAGCGAAAAGGCGGGGTACACCGTGCACAGGTCACCAGTCCATCGCAGGGCCTCACAGAGACACAGACAACCATTCACTCACTCATAGGGAGAATTTAGAGTGACCTTTAACCTACCACACCACCTTTCAGCCCCATTTATTTCCATGCAATGTCAGAATTATTTTTGTGCATTTTCAGGTTCAAGACAATTCAAAGTGCTCTACATAAAACATTAACAGCATAAATGCAAGAAAGAATTACAATGAAATCATTGAAACACAGTCATTAAAAAGATGAAAACCAAGAGAAGACAGTGCACATAGTAGTAAAGAAGTGTCCACCAGGGGGCAGAAGTATCAACTTGTTAAGCAGTTTTTATCACAAAGGTCTCAGGAACTGTTGCATCAGATAGATGACGTTAAAGGGAAATAGATGAATTATGCCGATTAGAGCCATCAGTACCTCATCAGAAATGGCAACCTGGCTGTTAAGAAGCATTAAACAGGAAGGGGAACAAGGAGAAAAGGCTGATTTATGCCACACGACCTAAGAATTGGACTTTAAATCAGTGGCAAAAGGTCTGATGGAGGGATGGACCCTTAAAAGGGAGCGAGAGAAATAACAGCCAGAAACATCCAAACAAGAGTTTTGGAAAGTCCTGAGAGAAGTCTGGAGGACTATTTCTGAAGGCTAATAACAGAAAGCTCGTCTCAGAACGTTCAGTAGAGCAGCTTTGAGCAAATGTTGGCTTTCTAGCTCTGTACTTGTGCAGCTCATTTCCGTGAGTCTCAGCACCTCATTCACGAAGAAACGAAGCGCGGCTCAAGACTTCTGCACAGCAAATTCAATCTTTTTTTCTGTGTTTGTGCAGAAATGAAATATGGATTGAATGTTTGGACATTAGACGGCGCTGTGCTCTGATTCCTCCAGACGAGGCATTTTAATAACCCACCCTTATGATTCCCCCGATGGCCTTCTGAGATTTTATTCCTTCGGTAATGGTCTACCCAGAGGTCATGTGATAACGATTGTTAGTTTTATAGGATTATTTATATATCGATTAAGCTCACGTGTGGTTAATTTTTTGTTTTTTTGTCCGCGTTTGGTCAGAATCATTCCCCCTGCCTTGTCCATAGCCACGTTCAGGTCGTCGGATGCAGTAAAGCTCCAGGTTCGTCGTCTTCCCCCGAAGCTGCTGGAGCTGGGAAGCCTCCCCAGCAATACCCTCCTCAACCTCCTGATCCAGCAGCCTGGCGTCCCTCTGCGTAGACCAATACTTTGAATTTCTAACTTTCTTTATTTGTATCTTTTTTAGCTGTGTACATTTACGTTCCTTTTTCACGGTTGTTTCTGAAATGAACTTTTGCTTGAAGTCAGGCGTGCTGGATGGAGACCATTAGCTTGTAAACCACCACCGGTGAGCTGGAGGTCCATCTTTAGACTCTCCTCATGCGTAATGACACAACAGATAAGAAACATATGGGTCTTAGAGAGCTAATTATTCTTGAAATATAAGAGTATTTTTCCTAAATCAAGGCATTGATGACGTTTTGCTTACGTAGGCCCTTGTGTGCGTATAGTGCTGTACATGCAACCAACCTGTAACTTCTCTGAATTTGTGTTTAAAGTCTAACAAAATGCATGTTTCCCATTTAATCTAAATGGGACCACAGTGTGCTTTGTGATAACTTTATTAAAACAAAACATATATATATATATTTTCAGATAAGAGAGAGAGTCACCTTTTTGGATGCAAGCATCCGATGGGTTTAGTTCTTCTTCCGCTGATAAAGAAGCGTGAGTCTTTGCAGAGACAAAGAAATTGTCTTCCCCCCTTCAACAAAAAGAAAAGAAGTAAATTGATATATTTGCTTATAGCAAAGTGAGTTTATTGACATTTGCCAAAGAAAAGGAAAGATATAAAGTAATAAAAAGGAAAAAAAAGAAAGCGAGAGTAACCGTTGCACTGGATTTTCTAGGTGTTCGAATCTTCAGGTAACACTATCAGCACAACTCATCCCGACTATCCCACGGGATACTCTTTGTGTTTGAACCCAGAGACGCAACAAAAACGGCACCACTTAATGCCTCTTTTAATAAATAAATAAAATTTAAAAAGTATTTGCACCTTATGACCCAAACCAAAACGATCATGGTCTTTAAAGAAGAATTATCATTTTTACCCACGATGTAAATGACGCATTTCAATTTATCTCACACACCCGAGAATCCAGTCGATAACCACACATCTATAGAGCAGCCATATTCCCGTCATCTCCCTTCACCTTTTCTATCTAGAAAATGCTTATATAATGTTTAAATTCCTATATTAGTTACCAAAATGACTATAATACCCTTTTGTGCTAGTACTGTCTTCTTGAATGTAATCATTTTTGTACCTGTATTTTTCTAATTCAGTCTTGATTGTACTGTAGGTATGCTATGACGGTATACTGTTCCTTAGGTGCGTAGTTTGTTACAACAGTTTTCACGACAGGTTAGCTGCTGCGCTGTGATCTCAGTGGAAAACAAGTGGAGCTTTTTAAGTCCAAAGGACTATAATCGAACCACGTGAGCATCCATGAGACTGATATCCGAGAGATTTGTTGCATTTTTTTAAGCGTTGAGGGGGCGATTATCATTCCGTGGTTTGCTTCTTTCTTTTTATTTCTTTATTTTATTTTTTTGTTGTTGTCGTCGTTGCAGTAAAAGTGAAACGTCTGTTCAGGACCGCTTATAAAACAGGGACACTCCTGCAATCAGAGGCGATTGAATGCTTGAGTTTCGACTTATTTATTACTGTTCCTTTTTAAGAGTTTAGTCAGATAAAAAAAGACAAAAAACAAAAACAAAGACGATGAGAAACGACTCGATATGCATCCGTTTATACATGAACTTGTATAAGATTATCTGCCCTTTACTGGAATGTAGATTATTGCCTCCTTATTTTTGTGATGAAGAAGTTATTTCACATATTCTAAGTCTCCTCACTCTGATAGTTTGTACGTCACGTGACATTTGTTCATCAAGTGCTTTCTATAATTTATGTAATCCGTGTTCTTCATGACATATGCATTTTTGATTGTTGAAGCCCACTCAGTTAATGCAGCCTTGCCTTACTGGGAATCCCTGCATAGTGTGGGATCCCTCAGCCACCCACCCTCCCAGAAACCTCCCCCACAACTCTGTCATAACACTGTTTGCTGATGCAACTATTACTTCTTCGACACCTATTAAAATAACATCTATTACATCCGTGCATCTGTGTCCGACAAGTTTGTTCGACATCTTGTTTTTCATTCTGTTAGGTTGGGAAAATCATTTTAAGTTATAACCTGTTTTTTGTCATAAAACTGCATACCTGTACAAACAGATATGAGGGATAATGTGCAGAGAATATTATTTGCCAAGAATAAAGAGCATTAAATAAAGAGGCACCGTAATGTTTAATATTACAGAACTGTGCAAAAGCCTCAACCCAGACTTAATGTTTATATTTGCTTCTTTTAAAGTGATATTGACTAATAATTCTGCACTCTCTGTAGATTTTTGCTCTTTTCCCTCAGTTCTTGTACCTGAAATATTTCAGAGGAAGTTTTTTATACATTTAAGCCACTGATCACTGATTTATGAATCATTAAAGCATAAAAATGGTCCTAACTTCAGGTATGAACCTACAATGGAAAATTAAGGCAATACAGAAAAAAGGTATCTAAAAAGATGACGATGGAAGATATTTTTTTCTTCGTCAGCTGAGAATAAAGTTAAAATTTTGACTTAATTCTCAACATTTTGACTTTATTCCAAATTCAGTTTTATCTTATAATTTCTACTTTTTTCTTGAAAAATATTGATTTTATTCTCTGCATTTTGACTTTTTCTTAAAATTTCGACTCTATTCTTGAAATATCGACTTTATTCTCAACATTGACTTAATCCTCTGATAAGGAAGGTGGAAAATGTCCTCCATTGTTTTGTTTTTCTGTCCTAAACCTCCACGTGAACCAGTTTTTGTATTGACTCATAATAAGCATTTTTAAATGTGACCTTTAGGCACTTTTTTAGCAGCCTCTCACATAGACGTCATCTGTGAGCCTCCCATCATTTCCAAGTACGTACACTCTTCCCTGTTCTCCTTTAAAGTGGCTTTGAGGACCAGTTCTCAGGGCCATATGAGGGTTTTTCGTTCCAAATTGGCTGTTTTTTCTCTCGTTTCCAGTCCAACGGCTGGAAAATACAGAAAGTCAAACATGAAAAAGGCTGTTATGTTGACACTGAGGAAACTTTGTTTAGTTTTGTTGTGTTTGACAGGAAAAGCCTATTGTCTGAGATGCATCTGGACCGTCAGCTGATCCGTCTGGTTGCCTCAGCATCATCAGAAATGGTCATGGAAATGTCAGGGAGCTTTTTATGAGGAAGGGAAATGAGGCGGGATGTCACATGACTCAACCGGACTTAAAATCAGTGGCAACAGGTCTGATGGAGGGACGGATCCTCCCCAGAACCTGGGTGTGGGATCTCTTTTTCTTTCCCTACAGAGAACAAAATAAAAAGGCATAAACATACATCCCAAAAAAGATTTGGAAAGTCCTTCCAGAAGTACTCCTGAAGACATTTCCAAGCTTTGAAGAAGTATTTTCTGTACTTTTCTGTGTGTTTATTACCGTTTCTTGCTTTAATATAAAAAGAAATTAACTGGACTTCTGCACCAAACTGTAACGCCACATCCATAAAGTGGCGTTAAATCATTATTTTACATCCTCAGTCTGTCTGGTCGGTGTGGGCCCGCCCTGTTCGTCCAGCACAGCTTTGACTCTGCGGGGCATGGCCTCCACCAGACCTCTGAAGGTCTCCTGCGGTATGAGGCACCAGGACGTCAACAGCTGATCCCTCAAGTCCTCTAAGTTCTGAGGTGGGGTCTCCATGGACCCCACTTGTTTTTCCAGAACACCCCACAGCTGATGGATCGGGTTGAGATCTGTAGACTTGGGAGGGCAGGTGAGGACCCTGAACGCCTCATCGTGCTCCTCAAACCACTCCTGAACTGTTGTGGCTGCGCGCCATGGCGCGTGGTCCTGCTGGAAAAGCCCGCTGCCATCCGGGTAGAGTGCGAGCATGAAGGGGTGCACGTGGTCTGCCATGATGTTTAAATAAGAGGTTCGCGTGAGAGGAGCGTCCACGTGAACGCCGGGACCCAGCGTGTCCCAGCAGAACGTGGCCCAGAGCATCACGCAGTCCGCGGCGCATCCCGCAGCGTCCTCCTCCGGCGGCAAACGGCGCACGCGCACCCGCTCGTCCGCGTGATGTAAACAAAAGCGGGACTCCCCGGACCAGGCCACCTTCTTCCAGCGCTCCAGGGTCCAGCTCTGACGCACGCGCACCCATTGCAGGCGCTGTTGGCGGAGGACGGGGGTGAGCTCGTGCGCTCTGTGGCCGCGCAGCCCCATGCGCAGCAGGCTGCGGTGCACCGTGTGCTCGGACACCTTCCTGTCGGTCCCCGCGTTCAGTTTCTCCGCAATCTGAGCCACGGTGGCTCTGCTGTGCAGCTGCACCACCCGGGCCAGCCGCCGCTCCCCTCGGTTGTCAATCAGCCTCGGCCGCCCGTGACCCTGACGCCGGTTCACCGGCGGTCCCTCCCTGGACCACTTCTGGTACGTGCTGACCACCGCGAACCGGGAGCATCCCACCAGCCCCGCAGTCCTGGAGATGCTGTGGCCGAGCCGTCTCGCCATCACTATCTGACCCTTTTCAAAGTCACTTAAATCCTTATTTTTACCCATTTTTTCGCCCCCAGTCTGCTGGAAAATAGACGCTGAAGATGGCGCACGCTGCGCCGGCGAACCAATCCCAGAACCCGGTGAAACTCTCAGGAACCAATCACAGCACAGCGTCTCTGCGGCGGATCCAATCAGAAGAGTTAACCAGCGAACACTTGTTCTGGACCTTTGAGGTTTTTGGTAACCTTTAACTGCCACAAGAGTCGTTCATCTTGTATATAATAAAAATCTAAATGAGGAAACACTACTGTAGGTTTTTTCTACATTTACTGTATTTAAAGATAAGCTATATAATTTTAATAAAGAAATATTAATGATTAATCGATAATCGATTATTATTTGTCCTGATAATCGAATAGGACTAAGGTTTTTAATAGAAATTGGATTTTGCATGTGTGCAATATTAGATGTTGTACAGTATTTACCTTCACTGGCTCCACAAGTTTTAAGCAAACTTGCTTTAAAATGTTAGTTGTTGATGGGATAATTATTTTTAACAAATATTAATGTTCACAAATCTCACATGGTTTGTGAGGTCATTAAACCATAGATAGATGGACACCAGTTTGTGGTGGAAACTGTCCATGGAGCTGATTACTAATCTGGCAATAAAATAGTTCTCATGTGTAATCAGATGGACTCTGTAATATATGAATAAAATATTAGTGTCACCAACCTGAAGCATAGAACATGCAGTATATGTGACAAGTAACAGAGGTTTGAGGTCATAGTGGGACTCCTCACTCGATTTTACTGCCTTCAGGTGAGCAAATAGGTTGGTTTGTTTACCAGATTGTGTTTATTTAACATGCTTGTTATGGTCTTTATTAAATGCCAGGTAATGCTTAAGAGATTGCAGGAGACATTCACCAACAGTTCTTACGAGCAAATTTGTTCTTAAGTCCTACTTACGAACGTTTTACGAAAAATGTGGCATTTACCAAAATCTTCGTATCTTGGATAAGAACAAATCCTATGAAGGCTCAGAAGGACTCTTACTAACATCCGAGTGCCTTTTTCCTGCTGTTCGGTTCATTAAAAAACAATAGTGATTTTAAAGGTTTACTCAGATTTAAAAAAATACTTTTGATAAATTACATTTTGTTATTAGGCCTACAGCACGATTTTGAGCCCACATCCTAATGTTATACCTTACACGGGGAAACGCTTTGGGTTTTTTTAAAAATCCATTTGTAGCAGGTTCTAACTACTCAAGTGTCAATAACACTTCTGAAGCTTTAAATCATCAGAAAGGTTTTATTAACAAACGCAGAGGAACTCCTCATCAGCTTAATGCAGGCTTGTCACACACTACAGCTCTAGGCATAACCACATTACCGATAAACCCAGAAGTGACACATCACAGCACATGGAAGAAGTTTCCACAACAAATCCTCACACGTGAAGACACATCAAATTCACACCGGTTTTACAGAGCCCAGAAACTGAGCTTTGTGATCACCTGCTGTATTACGCTTAGTTGGGGAAGTAACACAAACAAAACAAACAAAATAAGGCAGTAGTTAGTCCATTGTATAAATATGTCTTTGCTATCACAAGTACCCCACTCAAGTGGAACTAACTACTGCAAAGAAAAAAAACAAATTTAAGACAGCAGGAAACAGTGGCATTATCAGTCCGGCAACTGAAAAAAATAAAAACATGAAGCACAATTAACTACACATCTGCCAAATAAAACAACTTTAATCAGTCTCATTAAAAACATAACTAAAATTAACTTTCACGTCACCTGGTGTATTGGTATCCCCCATACGCAGAAACCGTAGTGCACTGCCCTCTAAAATCCTGTGCGGCCACACTGAAATTTCAAACAATCATTAAAATACCAAGCAATCTGGTTATCAAAAAGAAAC
>JAVQJG010223622.1:0-11459 GCA_036024015.1 Craterocephalus amniculus
TTTATATATATATGTGTATATATATATATATATATATATATAGACACTGTATATATATAAGCAATATCAGACCAGCAATTCCTAACAACACATTGGTGAAATGAAGAAGTTTCGTGGCAGAAATTGCCGTATTTAGAGGATGCGCAAGCTGGCCCCATTCACTCCCATTATAATGGATGAATGCTGATCCCGACAAAACAACTGTCTGGGTGAGTAAATGATTGTACTTCATGCTGGAAAATAGCTCCAGGTTGAAAACAATAAGACAATAAAACAATAAGTTTGCAAACTTATCCTTTAAAATCTCAAATTGGTAAATTTCCTTATTTAAAATGATCTATAAAACCCAAGTCCTCATGTAAACCAATGGGAGTGTCTAGGTATAAAAATGAATTTCTCCCAAAACTGTTAAAATGGATTTCTAGCATTTTGGAAAACAACTCCTCAAAATAGTGAAAGTAATAAATGAATAATTTCTCATTATTGTAATTCAGGATCCCCAAACCTCCAGTACAGCAGAAATGATCCCACCACTCTTCCTCTTTATAAACATCTTAATAAAAGGAGACTATCAAAGTTGAACTGAATAAATCACAGCGTGATTTCACAGATCTGTAAAGACATCAATGGTTGTGTTCTCTGTTTTATATCATGCCATCTGCATGATAATACGGAGAAAAACAGTGTGCAGGTTTTTGCATTTCAGAGAAAATGTAGTTGGACAAGGAGATGACACTATCTCTTTGTACTTTGAATGAAAGGCTGACCAACATTCGCATACATCAGAGTGGGGGCTAATCCTCCCTTTCAGTGGGGGATCTAGTCGAACCAACATACACATTCTCTTCAAGCCACATGCTGCTACCATGCCCCAAAAGGAAACAAAATAATCACAAGAATCTATAATCAACATGTTAATTTCCTCAAGAAAAACAAATAAGAATAAAAGATGTTTAAATTGTTTTGTATGCATTAAGCTTTCAAAGGATGCTACAAGCCAACAGGTTCTGCTTAAATGTCTAGTTTCTGATCACTGAGCCAAAATATGAGTCACCTGATAAAACCAATTTATGCAACATATAAACAGTTGCATGTTGGTTTCATGTTATTATGGCTGACAGGGAAAATCTGTGTAAAGGACATTGTCTCATTTCTGCACATAATATAGAAAGGAAATGAAGATGAGAAGTTCATCCTGTGGCATGACACTGCAGGAAATAATTTCCAAAATCTTCCCAAGAGAGCGGTTTGCTCTGCGCCGCCATGATCAACAGGTTCTCATTACTCCAACCACTGCCAAAGAAAAACTTTGACTTTATGTTTTCATGAGTATTTTCAATAATCTTCTTGAAAAACCAGAAATCAAACATCTTACTTCATATAGAAGTGCATGTTCCAGAGCTTAACCTCATTATGCACAGATCAGTCAATATTTATACTCTTTCCAGCCTCCCTCCCGTCCCCCACACGCCCTCCACTCACCCGTGCTGGCTGTGTATTGCAGGCTTCCTCTCTTCTTATAGGGGGAGAGGGGCTTGTTTTTGGCGCCAGTGCCCCCAGCCACGGTCCCCGAGGGCACATTGGAGGACATGTTCCCGGGTCGCGTGGTAAGAGAAGAAGGATGGAGTCAGAGGGTGGAGCGGTGGAGAGCTACACAGCCAAAGAGGAAGAGAAGACAAGAGAAGGCAGAGGACAGAGAGGAGAAAAGACGAAAGATGGAGCACAGATGCCAGGAGCTTGAGGGAGTCTGACTGCAGTCAGTGCGAGTGTGTATCTGTGTGTGCGTGTGAACAGGGATTTCCAGAGTGGTCGGTCCGACACGAGCATCCCTCTGCAGTGAAACAGACCCCGCCCCCTCCGAAAGACACTCATGCCTGAGCCGCAGCGCTGCTGGGGGCAGGGGAGCGCAGCGGAGGGGCTCGCCTTGCCCCCCCTGCCATGCGCAGAAAACACACAAGCGCACAGGATACAAAACATGGAGCGGCGGAGAGCAATTCTGCTGTTGCCATGACGACCACAAATTGTGCATGCAGTGCAGTAGGGAGAAAAGTTGTAGCTGCAGCAGATTTAAAGCTATTAGATCTTTCAAATAGTCATTACAATATTCACTATGCAGGCTGTAAATGTGAAGTGTGAAATCATTCCCATCTATTCTGGAAGTATTTGCTTCATTCAGCTCCGTTTCCAAGTACAAGATTTATTGGGAGTTAAAGTGAACTGCTTTCAGTGTGATTTGAGGATCATGATTGGCTTAAGCAGCTGCTTTTCTTGTTGCACCAAAGAGTTTGACCTACTTGGGAATAGCGGTCACAAGGAACTAGAGTAATATTTATAATTCAAAAATCCATATCTTATCAAAGTGCAGTATTATGGTCTGGAGGACTCTTCCATTTTCTTTGCTTGGTAGAGTGTCATGAAGATGATTTTTTCTCCCCCATAGGCTACTCTACCTTTTTCCAAACTTGCCTGTATTCCTTATAAATAGTTTAAGAATGTGGATTCCTTTATTCTCCCGTCTGTGTTGAACCATAAAGGCCACAGGAATAAAAAAGGCCATCTTTGCTAAAAGGAAGCTGATGGTTGGGGATTGGTTCTTCCTGAACTACTCTATTACTGGGCTACTGGAGTACACTCTGTTGTATACTGGTTAGATCAGTGGTTTACAGCCTGGATCCGTGACCCCTTGGGGAGGCATTGACCCTTCAAAGCCATTGATTATTGTCCACACTGTACCTTTTTAAAAAAAGTTATGCTATATGTTGTTAATTGCATAACTTTGGCTTTGTGGAAGGACAGGATTCAACCAGAGTGCATTATTTATGGTGATAATCTCCCCACTGAAAGCATAAAATTGAGCATGGCTTCAGCAGGGGTTGGGCAGGGCGTCTGTGACTTTTTAGTATTTGCAGGAAGGGGGTCCTTAAAGAAAAAAATTACACCTGCTCACTCCACAATGGACTGGAGATGAGGATTGTCAACCTTAGGCCTCGTTTACACGATAAGGCTGCTTCCAAATTAGCCTTTTCTGAGATAAAAACTGCATTTATATAATAGCAGAATTAAATCAATCACCATTGGCACAACTCTGCAAGTGAATACGATGTAGGATGCATGCCAGGCCTTTAGATGGCAGTGAAAACTAGAAATAATGCATTAAAATTTACTCTTGCTCTCACAGGGTTGTCATGTAAACAAAAGCCTTACTCATTAGAATATCACTCATTTTATCTCTTGTTCCAGGCATCAGGGGCATATTTTAAGTGCAACACCATAAGTAAGTTAGCATAGACACCAAACTGTGTTTATGCTAACAATTTAAAACATTCATTTCAAAATTTATTGACATGACATTCTGTGAGCTTTATGCGATATGTGATATAGCTTTTTGATTAATTTGTAGTGTGGGTTCGCCCAGGGCGCAAAACTAGACAGGACCCCTCTGGTCAGGTCTACTGTCAGACGGAGAGGCACATGTGGAACAAACTCTAGACCTGCAGGTCTTCTGAAACTTAACTGTTTTAAATCAGGGTTTATCAAAACAACTTTTATTTCTTGTATTTTATTCTATCTTCGTTGAGTTTTTTTTCCCCCTCTGTTTTATTTTGTTTATTTAAAAAGTGTCATGGTTTTGGGGTTTCTGGTTTGTTTGAGTCCTCTTCACCTTTAGTTTTGGTTTCCTGTTTTAATTTGTAGTTCCCTCCTGGTGATTCTGTTTAGTTTCCTGTTCATTGCCTCACCTGGCTTGATTTTCTCATTCACTTCACCTGTTCCTCAGTCCCTAAGTGCCTCTATCGAGAAGCTCAAGCAGAGATTTAAGCTGTCTAATAATAACTTTTTTAGATATTTTCAGTTTTCTTTAAGTCACATCTTCCTAACTTTAAGAAGGCAAAACAAGACTAGAGGACTTGATTTAAAATTGTGACAAATGTGTGTATGGAGATTAACTTGTCACTAGCCATGCACTATGTCTTAGATCACAAGAATTCTGGTAGAGCATTTTTCTTTTTCTCTCCATGATCCTAGAAAGAAATCCAGACACTGTTGAGATCATTTTTGGAAACTAATGAGCTTTGGAAACTGGCTGTACCACAGCAATCCCTAGCATATAGCATTTTGACTGAAAAAGATAAAAAGATCTTACTCTTATGGAAAAAAAGATGTGCTCTCCATCACGCACTGACTTTCAGAGCTGACAGATACTCTCTGAAAGGTAAGGTTAAGAACTGAAAAAGTTTGGCAACCCCTGGTTTCTTATTTTAATAGGGAAGCCATATAAATCATCCTGGCAGCAGTCAATTGCAAACTTTTGTTTGTCTTGTGTTTTTCTTTTTGCTTCCTTCTTTTTTCTTTTTTCTTAATTGAATCTTGTATTCTTTTTTTTTCCTTAAAGGAAGCAAGTCTTTGTCAATGAAAGTGCAATGTTCAATAATGTTTCTCAATAAAGACATTTTAAAAAAAGATGTAGCTGTGAAATAAAATAAGCAAGAAGCACTTGAGGGAACGCAGACCTCCACCGAGCCACTGTGATTTTTACGTTTTTTTGCCAATGATTGTGGGCATCATATTTGAATTTGAAGCTCTATAAGCAAAATTATCAGTCTCCCAGTAGGAATACTTTGAAAATAATCTTGGATCCGGGCACTGAGCTGGATCACTGTAAAAATCTCCACATTTTTTTCCTTTTTCCATTCATAAGATTCCCTGAACGTTTCATCAATATCTGTCCATAACTCTTTTAGTTGTGTTGCTACAGACAGACAAACGTAGCTGAACCTGACTTCTGCCTGACCTAGAAAGAATTGGCTTCTCTCTTTCTGTATTCTATTTTTCTTAAGACATTAAAACATATATTGTCCAGGTTGGACTGTTGGATTATGACACTTTTAAAATGAGTGAAACCACAACAATAACAAATAAATAAAAAATGAATACATTTGCTATTATTCACTTTCAGGAATGGAAACGTAAAGAATAATTTTCCTTTGCTTTTGCCTTTGCCTTTGTCAATGTGGCCATTAAAATGTTAAGGACTGGATGCTATTTTTCCCCCACCATAGCATCTTCCTCTCAGTCTGAAGGCTTATTTGTTGTTTCCGGGAGTTTCTAAAAGTAGAAAGGAAGGCAGAGCCTCCAGCTATCAGGCTCATCTGTGGAATTAGCTCCTAAATTGGATGCAGACAACCTGTCTATTTAAGTTGGGTTTTTTGAATTTTCTTTTTGATACAGCTTACACTTACTTCTCCTCCCCTTCCCCCATTAAAAAAAATACATCCAAATTCAGTTCCCTCTGCTATGCATAACAAAATGCACATATTTATATAAACTTTTATTTGTTTTTTATTTAAATCAAAAGCTCTGCATTGTGAAACTGAAGAAAGAAACTAACTACAGCTGAATATCTTATACACACCTTTTGGACATTGAACTTTATCAGTGCATGTATGTCAGCCATATAAATGGCGTTCATAAGATGTTCAAATACCCAAAACACAAGTTGAAAGGTACAGATATTGTCCAAAACATGTGTTTAACTTTATTATAATTACAATAATGACATCATTTTAATCCTTTAAACCCCATCATTGTTTATTTTTACCTGCAGTGATTCTCCTCTTTGAGCAGTGATGGGAGAGATGCTGACAGCAAAGCCTGCTGCTATGACTTAAACACCTGAGACCTCCTCTCACTTTCTCTTCCTATCATATAATGATGTGACTGAAGGCTTATAAGTAGTGTAAAATGCCAGAGGAGTCCCACTGCTTGTGTTGTGACACTGCTGCAAAGCTAAAAGATCCTACATCATGAGATCTTATCAGCCTCGTGTGTTCTGTGTTTATGGAAGGTAGAGCTTTTAATCTCACAGAGAGATGGTTCAGATTTAATTGCTTGATTTCAAACTGAAGGAAATGTAATTATGCACATTTTACACATACATCGCACAGACAAAATACAGCAGAAAGAATAACATCTACTATTTTTTTTTTAAAATTAAGATGACTCTTAAGAAAAATGGCGGCAAAAATATATTTTAAAATGTCTCAGCATGTACAGTTTTATGTGTTCTGCATGGAAAAATTAATGTACACACAATCAAAGTAAATATTTGTCACAAAAATAGGCAAAAACAATCTTACTTGTCGAATAACAGATAATAATTCAGAGATCAGCCTGGGAAAACTAGGAGAAAGTCTGAGCCCTTGATTTCTCTAACAGCTCTTTAGATTCAGTGTGTGGGTTGTAGAGATTCCCCTACAATATTGGAAAAGGTTTAATTTAAGAGAACGAAAGGAGAGAGAAAAAACTGATTAGTGTCAACCATTAGTGTACAGTTTATCAAAATTTTTACACAAATGTCCAGAAAATGGTCCCATAAAAATTTAATTTCCACTGTGTGTTTATTTTTGTTAGCACTCTTCAAGCTCAATGGGCTTTATGCAAAACTCAACTACTTTCTGAACTTAAGCCAGCTGCTTTGTGTCCTGTCTTTCATTATTGGACGACCTGATTAATCCAGGTGTGTTAGGCCATTTACTGGGGTCAGACACACCTGGACTAATCAGTTCGTCCTATAATGGAAGACAGGACACAAAGCAGCTGGCTTAAATTCAGGAAGTAGTGGAGTTGTGCATAAAGCCCATCCTTACCTGGATTTTAATCAAAAGGACATGATAGCTTTGCAACACTGTGGGCTTTGCGCCCTCTAGTGGTACATGACAGAAGTGAAGCTGAACAATAATGCTGTCTGTTTTACTACAGAAAATGATAATGACCTTTTTTTCATAAAACTAAATAATTTGCTTTTTTCAGGTTTATTTACACATTTTGTCTTTATAATTACAAGCACAGGCAATAGCACTAGTAAATGAAAAAATTGGTGGAAACCAAAGTCCACCTTCATGCTGCCATATTGCAACAGCTTTTTAAAATCTACGTTGAAAGTTTTCTCTACCAATTTTTCCATGCAGAACTTCTCATGTGAACTTAAATTCTCTTGAAGTCCAGGCTCAGATTTTAAATGGATTAAAGTCAAGCCCCTAATGTGACCATTGACCTTCTTATGTTCAGTGTCCATATCAAGGTGGAAAGTGATCCACCTGCCAACCTTCATCTCTCTAATAACAGGCAGCATGATTTTCTTTACGTGTCTTGGGTACACTGTCAGCGTCTATCTTTCTTAATCCTTTGACAGTTATAATGCATTGGGTTTGGCTTTTTTTTAAATTTCGTTTCGTTTTACCACATGGAGGACTCATTTCCTGCTGTCCTGCAACACAAAGGACTTTTGCTGAATTCCCATGAGATTACATAGACTGGTCGGCCGTATTGGCCTCTTGGCTGCTTCCCTGAACCATATAGCCATAAGATGCTGCTGGTGTCACACTTCTTCCTTCTTTATCATAATTTACATAGAAATTAGTGAAATTTAAAGCTGTTTAAATGATTTCTCTCACCTGTGAAGAAAGTGAACAATTATACACGTATCTGTTTCAACAATTTAATAACTATTAATCATTTGATTTAAAAAAAGTTGTTTTGACTACTAAGTTGAGGGTTATATAGACTAATACATATTCATTTATTTTTAATTGTCATGTTTCAGTGTGGGATTGAACAGTTTTCGTGCCATGTAATAATTCTGTTTCAGTAGCACTAAGCCATTAAGTTTCTTGATCAATGCAGCCTGGAAAAAGAGAAAGCACTTTAGAATTTATTTCTTAAAAATGCTTATATTTAGCTCTGAGGCTCAAATTTGATAGTGATTCATAATCTCTTGTTTGTGTGAATTAAAATAATATTTAGAAAAAGTGAGGGAACTACTTATTTAGGAGAAAAAAAGGGGTGGGTGGGGGGGTAGTGTGCGAATGTGGTATAGTTTACAGTTGACAGTAACCGAGGTATTAACGTCGATGTACGGTCACCATGAATAAATTTCCTGGAGCTCCACTGTCTGAATGTGTGTCATGACTTCTGCTCCTGACCTGTTTGTTAATCCCTCTTCAGCTGCAGGGGAATATGCACTGACCTTGGGCACACTGCTGCCTTCTCACCAACAAACACACTGATAAATGGTGCGACTGGAATTTGTAAGAGGGGCTGAGTATAAAACGTTTCCAGTGTGCAGCCTGCATAGATGTTTGATGGAATAGAAAGAAAGAAAGAAAGAAAGAAAGAAAGAAAGAAAAAAAAGAAAGAAAGAAAGATGAAAAGGGACTCATAACATAGTTTCTAGTCATTTGTTATGTTGCCATTCATTGTCCCATCCACTAACAAGAATAAAAGACATTTGGCATTGATGATTTGTGTTATTTTATATCATATTTCCAACATGTCTGTAAATAGAGCTGCAAGGTGGTGTGGTGGTTAGCACTGAGCCTGAGGTTACTGGTTACTCCGGGAACTCCGGCTTCCTCCCTCGGTCCAAAGACATGCAGGTTAGGTTAATTGGTCACTCTAGATTCTCCGTAGGAGTGAGTGTGTGCATGAAAGCTTGTCTGTCTCTGTGCCCTGCCTCTCGCCTGATAATTTCTGAGATAGACTCCAGCCGTGACCCTGAATTGGATTAAGCTGTACAAAATGAATTCAGTTCAAATTACAACATCAACCATGCCTTTGTAATGTGTGAATAAAGTGGTTCTAAATTGTCTTGTAAAATAAATTTTCCCCACTGGTTGGATGTTAAAGGCAGCATATGTTGCTCTAAAATCTATGGTGATGCTTATTAATGTTCCCATCATGGAGCTTGACTGAACGGCACCAAGTATCACAGAGCCTAGTCTTAGAACTTGTAACATATTTGGGGATCCTTGTTTTGTTAGTTTTCTTCTTTAAAAAAAAGATCTTTGGACACCATGTACAGTATGATGATCCAATCCCAAAGCCTTTGGACCCAGAGGCACTAACTCCACCTCTGGATAGTGTCAAGATATGGCATATTTGTTCCTCCTGAAGTTCCAAGAGGCATCAGTGAGTGTGGTGTTCTAATACAAAGTGTGGTAAAGATTATCCACAGTAGTATCTTGTCCATATGGTTATATCAGATATTAATAATTTGACTGCTCTGAGGGATCAAAGATAGCCGGTAACTAGCTCGGGGTTACATCTTTACGCAAATCTCTGAAATTCCTGCAGATTATTTGAAGCTTTTTGACATTAGAAATAGAAACATAAAAATCCATTAAAATCCCTTTCTTTGTGTGAAATTTCTGGTAATATTATGCTGTCCTGCTTGCAAGGTAAGTGTTACATGCTAATCTGCTCCAAGTGATTAAAGAATAAGGTTGTTGTTGAATATTAAAAGTAAATGCAGGAATAAATGCTTCCTTTAAATTACAATCCAATACTGTTCCAACATTTCCTAATTAAAACCATTCTTAGATACTGAACACTAGCCGTGCTTCACATACAGAATGAATAGGATTAAACAGCATCAAGAATAATTCTGAATCATGATTTAAACTCTAAAAGGTAAGAATAAATTACAGTACAGCAGAAAACCATGTCTCATCACGTTATCACAAAGTTCAGCAGCTTACAGTAGCTTTTCTCATGAACATTAACAATAACACTGTTATTTTGCACCAGCTACCTCTCACGATGAACCCCAATTTGCTGCTTAAATTCAGAGTATTTAAAAACTGTGCATTTATTTATTTTAAACATTTTACATCTTTTATCCTTTTTTGTTTTTGCCTTGTCTTTATGTGTGTTAATCTGTTAAATGTGGCAGCATATATTAGTGTACTACTTGAACAATGGCAATAAAGCTCTTCTTATTCTTATTCTTATCCTTATTCTTATTCTTATTCTTATTCTTATTCTTATTCTTATTCTTATTCTTATTCTTATCCATATCCTTATCCTTATCCTCATCCTTATCCTTATTCTTATTCTTATTCTGCAGCTGGCTGGAAAAGCTTGCAGACTACCACATGAGCTCATCAGTGAGCGGGAGAAAATGATTTCACACTCATCTGTATCCATCATGATTAATGACGTGTTAAGAGAAAGATTGGTTTTCAATGAAGATTTAGTAGCACTGACTGACTTAATATTACTTTGGAATTTGAAAAGGCTACTTATCTCTAGTTTGTTTGCTTGCTCAAATATCTTCCACAGTCCAGCCTTGCTGGAAGAGAGTCATCACTTTGCTGCTTAACGATGGTTGCAATCTAACTTAATATGATCCATGTTGACTGTGTTGTTGGCAAATTATTAGTAATGCTCTATCCTGACCTGTCTGTGCAAATGAATGAGATATAAAGCTGCATTTTGCTCATCCTTTCTGCACTATGATGTAACACAGTGTGTCCCAGTCGCTCGGGTTGATCTAAGGCTCTGTGAGTAATCTCGTCAACAGATCAGAGACACAGGGGCTGAGCATAAAGTGGAGCTACACCAACCACAGTCTAATGGGATTGGTCACCAGCACTTGATATGCTACAGTGATTAGCCCGCTTGGAAGCGTACGTGGAATTAGACGGCGAGGGCCAGGCCCTATGCAATTAGTACAAAATGATGGCTAGAGAAGTGCTGCCTGTTTGTTTTCATAGATTGTGAACATGGTGGTGTGTCTGACAAATCCAGCGTTTTTTTGTTTTTTTTCATGTTTGTAAAGTTTGTTTAGCTTAATCCTGCAAGCTGTAACTTATTTTTACCCATCTTTAAAAACAGGATATGGATATTTTACATCTGGGTTTTGTTTGTAGAAGTATTACTTCCAGAAACAACTTTCCTCCTACATTAACCATTGTTCACGTGTGACACTTCTCTCTGAAATGCTCAACTCTGTCAATCCCTTAGCTGCCTGTTGAGCCTATTTGACCCTGACGTCATTACACTAGATCCTAGACCATCTTCCTGCATGAAGAAATGATCCAGGTTCTGTTCTCTCCACTTCGCCTAAGCCAAACCCACGGTGAAGGCTGTTCATATCTGCAAACAGAAGAAAGTTTATAACAAGTCTTTCAGAAATCCAATTATTCATGCCCAGTTTATTGGGTGATGAAGATGTGTTTACAATCCAACAGCTGCTGGGTGACCTAAACTCACAGGTGATCTGAATTTAAACACAAACACACTTTGAGTAACACTGAGCTATAAGCAGAGACACATTGCTATGACTCTTGGTAGTTAGTAACTAATACTCCACTTGTCATAATCTGGATGCCACATGAAAAATACCAAGATAGTATTAATGTTTAGATGCAAGAGCTTAAAAGATCTCCTGGTGTGTTGAACTTATAAAAAAATATTAAATTTTTCATATTGTAGCACTCATGGATAAACTACTGGCCCTATCAATTTTATAGTGCATCAACAAAGGTAATTAGAAATGTAATTTATTTTCTGCAGTTTAAGCCCTGACTGCCCAGGTTACAGCTGCTGAATCTTTGTAAACATCATGTGAAACATACACTAAATATACAAGTCCATTTTTATTTTTAACATTTTTGTCTTTC
>JAVQJG010223634.1:0-12311 GCA_036024015.1 Craterocephalus amniculus
AAAATAAATGAATAAAAGAAAAATAAAGAAAACAGCTGAAAGAAATGGGATTTACATCCATTAAATGTAACATAAACCATTATTAGCAGAAGAAAGCATGGCAACAGAAGGCTCCACAGATGCAGTCATGGACTGTGCAGGATTGGGTGGAAGTGATATTCAGGTTTGGTGCACATCCAGAGAAACATTTACATGACTGATGAAAACAGAAGGCCTAAATCATTTATGAGAGGAGCTTGATGGGAGTCATTACCCCTAAAGTAAACACAGGTATATGTGGAAATGAGTCGTCCTGACAATCAAAAGGACGTTCAATGATCACTTTTCATGATGATGAAGCATCTCAAAACAGGGCAAAGATGATTTAAACCAGGAAATAGCCTGGACCTGAGTCTGCTGAATGTTCATGGTGGAGTTTATAAGAGAAAAAATAAAAAATAAAAAGTCTCTATGCTGCAAAGCTGATCTGTCAGCTCTGTTAAAAGAAATGTGGAAAAATGAGATTAGAATAATATGATTCCATAGCTCAAGCACAACGAAGTTGCCACGTAAACCAGAGGAAATGCAATAAAGTCACAAATGATTTATTTCATTCATGATTGCTAAGCACAACCGGCTGGGTTTTATTTAGGCTCTGTTGTTAATTTGTGGCTGTAGAAGTTCTGCAGACTGATCCAGGTGTGGATTTAGTTGCAGACTACTTAGAAAATTATATTTGCATATAGATCTATTAACAAACACATTTCTAAACTCCTTCTTGTGTCCACTCGTTTACTGACCCGAAAAACGTTTACACATTGGCGGGAACTTTAGTGTTTGCTGACGTCATTTTTCCTTTTTGGTGAAGGTTAATGTAGTTACGGTCCGCTCATGCAACCAGCGGGTCAGCCATCACCACGGCTTTCTGACCGACCCACATAAAGTCTATTCCATAAATTGATTTATTCGCACAGGCAGCCAATTTCCCAGTTCATGCTCCAGAGCTGCCTTCAACAAACAGCCAATCCCTGAAAAAGGAAAGTTGCCCCTCCAAAGGGAAACATGTACAGAACTTTCAACATAACTGGGTCACAGAAGTGGTGGGGAGTGTCCAGGACAAACCTGAGGACATGTCCGGGCTGCATCAGTGCCGTTTGCTAACATTAGGCAACTTTCCATCGCGTGGATGGCGATTGTTTCTTTCCGGTCTACCTAAAAATAGATTACAAAACAGAAAAAAAAAGTTAAGCCTGCATTTCTGTCACAAGATAACTTTTTATTTATCCATCCCCAAACATCAAGGACTCACATTCTGTCATTCAGGCATGTAAGAAGCATGTTGAGTTTTGTACCTTACAGTAATGTGAATGAAGAAAGACTGAAAAGCTTAAATAGTTTCAAGTATGATTCTGATGCTATTCATCATGGCAGAGCTGAACTGTTATTGAGCCTGACAACATCTGGGAGGACGCTTTCTCACCTGGATGCTGTGCAGCCTCCTGCCTGAAGGCCAGACGGCACAAAGCTGCTTTTCAGGGCGGATGGGGTCTTTGTGTCTGCAGATGCTGCTGTAGCTGTTTGAGATGCACCCAATGACCCTGTCTGGAGATTTCACCACCAGCTGTGGAGCCATCTTCTCTGGCACCGAGCAGCTGGCACAGCGCGTCGTGGTGACAGCGATGGTCGGCATGCTTTCACCAAACACTATCTGGAAGTTTGACAATAAATGTTATTAGAGATGTGTTGCATAAAGAAAATCAAGCTTTGTACTCAATGATCACCCTACATTACAGATTATAATTCAGATTTACATTTATCCATACAATATGCAGAGGAAGGGATGGATGTCCAATATATGGCCCAGGGGCCAAAATCAGCCCATCAGAGGTTATTATGCTGCTGTTTTATTGGTCCGCCCCACTTTGGATCTAATTAAATTGATGATGCCTCTGAACTAAAATGAGTGGCACCCTGATCTACAGTTATATTAACTTCTTCATATTTCTAATCCACTTTGTATAAAACTTCCAAAGATCTGAAACAACATAACATGCTTTGCATACGCGTCTGATAAAAAGTGACGGCAGTAGTTATTTAAATGAAAACATCAGTCACAGTGTTTCTCCAAGTCCTGTCTAACAGATGCATCCATTAAACATTCTTTCATTAACACCGTTAAAGTCCTCACACATCTGAATGTAACAAGTCTTGTTTAGGCAGACAGACGGAAGATCAATAAAGGTCTGAAGCTGCTCTTGTGTGCATGTTTTGGCTCTTAAACCAGAAACAAGTGAAACAGAGAATCTTACAAATGGTGTTCTGCTGCCACCTGGTGGTTACAAAGCAGTACTGTGAATGTAGCGCATCCGCATGGGAATCCGATGCTCACGCTCAGCTGCACACATCAGCTGCACCCTGTCCACACAGCACTTTCTATTCTAAATAAAGCCATGACTCGCTTTAATGTTTCATTTTTGCTGTTTCCAGGTCCAGCATCAGCATATTCCTGCTGCAGCAGAGGAGGCCATTAAAAGCAAAAACTGCCACCTTTCCCCTTAAATCTATAGCATGTAAGAATTCATCCTGAAAAAAATCCATCAGTCATATTTCCCTGGAATGTTTCTGCATTCTAGTTCAGTGAATTTTAGGAGAAAATCCTCGTGCACATGAGCGTGCGATCCACCAGATGGCAGGTTAAGCTCAGGCTCTGGTCTGGCTCCATCTCTGCCCCCTGAAGCTGCTCAGGAGTTTCCATTTAATCATGTCTTATTCTGTGGAGACCTGCCTCCCTGAGCATCACACCTGCCCGCTTTCCCTTTTCCCCACTTTCTGCCAGGGGAATGCAGTAACCTGCTCCCACAATGCAGCGCGGCTCCCCTCCGTGAGGCAATGCTCGGTGTGGTGCTGTGAGCATATGGCACCTTCTTAAAAAAGAAAGCCAGAAATCAACCTTTGCCATGACCTGCCGTATGGAAATGCAGACGGAGTCGGAGCAGAGGCTCACGGGGAGTGAAGGATGTTGAAGTCTGCGTCAGGTGACACCTTTCCCTTCTTTTTCGTGTTGCTGTTTTAAACTATGCCTTTTGAGGATACTGATGCTTGCTTTCATATGCAAAGAGGAGTAAACTGGGAATCGAAACTTTCTGCTGCAAAAGTGGAAGTCTTTCACCATCAGTCCTCCGAGTGACGCTCCGTTGCTACAACTCTAAAATTCATTAAAACTTAATTCAAGCAAAATTCACTTGATTAAAAGAGGAAATGTGAGATGTTCGCTTTATTTGAATCTTTATCCACAAGAGAGGGATTTGTTGATGAGCTGTTTTTCAATTACGACTGTCTAACCCACGATAACGGCAGTTCAGCTCAAAATGGAGCAAACGCTTCATGAACAGGTACTGTAAGAAGACATCAGAATTGGACTTTTTGGATCTCAGACTACTTCTCTAAATCATGCATTGTATACAACTTATAGATGTTTCACGTAATAAAAGGTGATGCAGATTATTTTTGGACTGAGAGTATCAGTATCTTTCCTTTCTATCACATCCTCAGCTCTTTGTTTACTGCAAACCACACCGCACAGCATTGTTTGCCAGCCTGAGAAAGCCTTGATGGTATCAGAGTCCATTAACATGGAAGGCAGCGTCGAGGTGACTTTAGCTCCTAATTAAAAACAGATGTGTCCATTTAATAGTCTTAATACTTTGTGGGAGAGCGAGACAATCACTGCAGAAATATCTATTTGCCTCATTAAATCGGGAGGCTTGATCATGATGAGAAGCAGGGTAATGAATGAAGACAGACATGTTTACCGGCTTGTTTAAACAGTGTTTGCTGGAAGGAGAGAGGGTGGAATCTAGATGGACTGTTGTTTGCTGGTAGCACGGGGGGGCTGGGGGGGACCGGTATGATCAATGGCACATGCAGTCAGGTAAAAACAAGGCAGAGGAAACATTATAGACTGGATCCTCTGCACCCCTGTCAAACCATCAATTTGTGAAATTTGCTGTGTTTTAAATCACTCTTGGACTGGCTCCAGGTTTCAGGATGCTGGCAGGGATTTCAGGCCCATGCAGCACAGAAACACAATGAGGTTCAGGTAATAGCAGAGAAGATAAAGCCAGCGAGCTCGACTGTAGGTGTGTTCACAATGAGCACTTGGCTGCAGATGAAAAGTGGAATTAAGGCTGAATGATCTAATAAAAACATGAAACATGCAACATTACAGCGAAAAGTATATGACTTGCAAAAATGTTAATATGCACCTGCACATAAACCTCCTCTTTCCCTCAGAACTGCTGTAATCTTTCTGTCATAGATACAACAAGGTGATGGAAACCTTCCTCAGAGGTTCTGCTCCAAATGGACATGACAGCATCACATGTCTCATTCCACCACATCCCAAAGGTGGAATATTGGATTGGGATGTGCAGATCATCTCTCCACTGTGCTCATTAAGATACAGACATGGTCAGTATCAATACTCAGGTTGATTGTGGGGTTAAATCAGGCCATGGCTGGTACAACGGGGACCAAAGTGAGACTAGAAAATCTGCCCCGCACCATTAAACCAGCAGCAGCCTGAACTGTTGATCCAAGGCAGGATGGATCCATGCTTCCATGTTGCTTCCAGCAGATTCTCTGAACATGGAGAATCATCAGACCAGTTTGTCCAGTTCTGGTGAGTCTGTGTGAATTGTAGCCTCAGTTTCTGTTCTTAGCTGACAGGAGGGGCCCCCAGTGGGGTCTACTGCCGCTGAAGCCAATCTGAGATGCCTGTCTGCATACTTTGGTTGGAACCAGTGTTTACTGGACTTCCTGTTGCCTTTCTATCATCTCCAACCAGTCTGCCCAGTCTCCTCTGTCATCAACAACTGGATATTTTCTCTTTTTTAGACCATTTTCTGGAAACTCTAGAGATGGGTTTGTGGGGGAAAATCCCAGTAAACTCTCAGACCAATGACCATGCTACATTCAAAGTGGCATTTTACTCATTGGTCAGCTGGAAGAAGTGAATCAGATCAGGTAAACTAGGGTGCGGGACAAAAAAAGGAAACTATACACTAACACTAAATCAAACACTAGCTATTAAATGCTAGCTTTGGTGTCACTGTATTTGGACTGAACGGCCCAGCCTTACCTCCAGTATGCATAAGCGCCCAAACGGCAATAAAAGAAGAATAATCAGGGGGCAAAATGAATAATGAACACACATGAAAACAATGTGCAGCCTAAAACAGTTTCCATCTGATGAACCTGTAACTCGTGAAATACCAGAGAACTACAGAACAGTTGATAATTCACCTAGCCCCATATCTTCAAACTGCTTCTCTGCAACACAAAGCTTCAAAGAACACGGAGTGCGTTGACATATTTACTAATCTGGAACCGGTAAAATGAATCAATCAGTCAGGTAGAGGATCAACACACCGCTGACGTGACAACTTTCCTCATTGATCATTTAGGATGGTTGTGGAATTAGTGTCTGTAGCACATGTCACGTCTGTTTCATTTCTAAACAGGATGAGCACATATCACGCATACACCAAAGCGCTGCTGACTGCCAGTGCAGAGCGAGCGCACTGTGGCGCGTGTGACAGGGACGAAGATGTGTGTGGACACTTCAGCCTTGCTCTGGGAGCCACTGTCACATCCCATCATCCGAGCGGCGCCCACACCAGCCGCTGCTCCAGGATGGTTCACTAAGTGGGTGGTAAACCTTGTCCGGGTCGACGGCGGCCATCATGCGCAGATCTGGGTTGGTGTGGCTGCTCCAGGCTCGGCTCGGAGGGAGAATAAAAACCACTGATCACAGTAAAAATCTGTTTGTTTACCACCCGGAAGATCCCAGCTGAGGGAAGTAGAGGTTCGTAAACTCTGGAGATGTGCACCAGCCCATCTCAGATTATCATTTTTACAAATGTCACGTTATTATAGGTTAATAATTCCACCCAGTAAACTTTCCCAGCTCACCGGGCTGGCCACCATCCCTCAGTGGATAACCGGTTTTCTGATTAACAGGAGGCCTCAACACTTCCTGCAGCAGCTGAGGAAGCTCAACCTGCTGATTCTCTTCAACACTCTGTTATCACTTCACCACAAACTGGTTCAGACGGGTCACAGAGGAAAACGGAAGCCAACCTCCAGATAATGAAGTCTGCCGAGTGCAACACCAGTCCAATCCCAGTACACCTTCACTCTCAGGTCCCAGATCAGATCTTTTACACCCGAGAGCGGCTCCTTCCAGCTTCTGTCCTCTGCTAGGTGTCAAAAAACACTAGACAGCAACAAGATTGTTTTGTAAAGTGCACCTGAACACATCCATAAAGTCTTTACTGTATACATTCTACACGCAAAATCCTCTCCAGTGAACACAGCCATCTTTTTATTAGAATATTCACGTGAAAACAGTATCTTATTAATGTTTTTGAACTAAGAATTTAAGAATTTAAATAGATATGATTAAAAAATAAAACACATCACTGTATGTGTGTAGAAGGTAAATATTGTACGAGAACTTACCCGGTTAAATAAAAGACAAATATGTGATCAAACTTATACTGTATATAACCCTACTGTACAAACTGTACATTTACTACAGAAAATCCGCCTTTTTGACTGTTTAATGAACTAATGAATGTTTTGTTGAGGCTCATACTGTCGCTGCTCTTCCCCTGCTCCATCTGCTCATAGAGAAACTCGATGTTTAATCTTCTGCAGTAAAAGCCTCTCTATGTAACATCTTGGTGTCTCTTTAAGTTTGAGGTTGAGTCTGGATAAAATGTGAATAATTCTGTTTTGATCAGCTGAGAAATATTGCCAAGTTCAGCCCAGTTGTTACTGGAGATGGAAAAGATCATTCCCACCTTTATTTCCTCCCGGTGAGATGACTGTAATTCTGTTTTTCCAGGTCTGAGCAGTTCATCTCTGATCTGCCCGCAGCTGCCAGACTTTTAACCGAAACACACAGAAGGGCTCGTATCACTGAAGGTTTCCCTTCTCTGTTTTGGCTCCCAACCAGAATTCACTCTAAAAGTTTCATTTCTGCATAGAGAGGCTTGTATGGCCGATCAGCTGTTTACATCCCAGCTGTGCTGCAGCTGTACCACAGCAGCAGGTTCTCAGACCCTCTGATCAGGGTTTGCTGCTTGTCCCTGCATTGAGTCTGAGTTTCAGGTTGTTGGCCCAAAACCCTGGGTCTGTCTCCCATTGAATCTAAGATCTGTGTGTTCTGTGGACTCTTAAAAAAGCAGATTAACAGCTACTTCTGTTAAACCAGCTATTTCATTTCAGTTAACATTTCGTATTTGTGATTTATCGAAAGTACTCTGCCCATAATAATGTGTAGACATTTGCTGTTAAAAAGGGCATATAAATAAATTACTTAATCACTGTCTGCTTCTGGTCCTGCTAGAGGTTCATTTCTGCTAAAATGTAATATTTCTTCTCCACTGTCACTTTGTGCATGCTCAGGATGGAGGGTTGAATAACTAGGCCATTAACTTTTATGTACTGAAATGAAAATTCTGAATGAATACCGAATTAAAATTGATTTTAAATGAATAGAATTCATTATTATACATCATTAAAATAAATAAATAAATAAATAAACATCTGTCTATTTATACATATCTGTTTTTAATCCCTATTTTTATTTGTAGTAAATAATGCCCTTCATATTTTTGTACATTATTTTCCAGTTCATCTAATATTTTTAGTACTTAGATGTGTGAGAAGGCAAAAATGCAGGATAAAATCTGTGTTACACAAACATGTAGCTACAGTATAAGCTTGTTTCAAATCGCTGGTGTTTAATTCTCACTTTGATGTTCTGAAATCTTTCTTTTAACAACCCAACCAAACCAGTACTATTTCTGGGGTGTTTTGATTTTAAAAACTAGACAGGATATTAAATCGATGGCCTTTAAACCTGCTGGGGTGATGGACTTCCAGTAGTTTGTATTTTCATTTTTAGATGAACCTAAGTGAACAACACCAAAGACTGACAGGTTGTCATTAACACAGCGACACGCTGACAGAGTCACTTACTCCCACGGGGGGTTTCCTTCTTTTTCTACTTGGATTAAAGAGTAAAACCAAATGCTGGCGGTGTGTTGCTCAGTCACTCATCCAGTGTAAAGGTTGTTAGTGAAGTTGTTAGCGTAGATAATCAGCTAATTGGCACTGGACAGTTCTGCTGTGTGTGCTGGAAAATAAAAAGATCCCCAGAGATAAGAACTCACCTCCAGCTGGTGTGGTGTGTGTGTATGTATGTGTGTGTGTGTGCTTTGAACGGTGGCAGCTAATAGAGAAAACGGGAAAAGGAAGAGGCGTAATACCGCACACATAATGAATGAAGGTTAAAATGGACAAACCTGGAGGTTCCCCGATGCAACTGGCCTGGGTTCGAGTCATGATTTGGCCCCTTTGTTGCAGATCAGCTCCCTCTTTTTACTCTGCCTGCCCCCTTCCTGGTCAAGCATCTCTCAAATAAGCGAGACTAGACACCAAAACTCTTTAAAAATCACTAAATGATGAAATCGGATCAATATCTGAGATGTTTCCAGCCAAAGGAAATGTGAGACGGATGTGTAAGATTGCAAATACTATCCTATTGATATAAAAAAAAGTCACCATTGTTATTTGGTTAAGGTATTTCAAGCATGTATCATCGCTTCTAAAGCAATATGATCAAAACCTTGATGTTTCATGAACATTTAAGCCTTAATGTGCTTCACAAAGTTTTTCTTTTTGTGTAAAAGATAATCTGCTCGTGCAGTTTTAATACTCAAATACAGCAATACTTCACCTCAAACTCAAACAGTTTAAGATGAGAATTGTCTCCCGAAAACTGCGGCACTGAAAAACAGAAAAACATCTTCATGAATATTTTGCTTCATGTGCAAAAAGTTAAGATGTTTTTAAAACAAATGCCATTTGTTGTTTTTAATCAGTCAATGAGGTAGAATATAAAAAAAAGGTCCAGGAGATCTAGAATATTGCTGCTTTAAATGCTGTTATGTCCCTTCTAACTCTGCAGAAGCTCCTTCAGATTTTCATGCACCTCATAATAAATGTAGATCAAATGTGAATCCTGCTAGTCTTGTTTCATTTAATGAAATCTTTTCCTGTCTTTCAGTTCATTGCATTTTAGTTTGCTTAACCCTTTCAGTCCTGTGTCTATTTTTAGGCCTTTCTCAAAAAATGACCCGAACCCTACCTATAATGAACTGAGTATCTCTACAGCCATAAGGGAACACTTTTTAGATTAGTTAAGATGTGCAACTGGTGACCTGTGCACATCGAACAAATGAAAGAAGTTGCAGGCCGTCAGGGTGAAAATAAGGTCCTGTTGGAGTGATGCAGCTGATGTTCTATACCTCTGTTTAATCATCATAATATCAGCTGAAATGTCAAGCACAGCTGTGAATGGATGGTAGCCGCCAGCGGCCAAAATTATTTAGTCGATGTCTGCAAAACAGGTAACTATTTCAAAATGTGCACTGTCTTATTCTATAGTCCTTTTAGCAGTTTAGAAACATAGAAGCTGTAGCTCAGCTGGAGGAGCAGTCGTCTACCAACCAGAAAGTTGGCAGTGATACCTTCCAATTTAATTCAGATAAGCATTTGTCCTCCACTTTTCTCAACCAGTAACTTTTCCCTCATCTGGCTGTTCTTCCATTGTCGATACGAACCTTCCCTTGAGGAAAGTCTCATCACAGCTCGGGGACCCAGGCAGCGTTCACTGTAAACTGCATGAACAGTGACCCAACCGTCTACAGGGGAGTAATTATTATTATTAGCTCTCTGAGCTGCAGTAAATCCCAAGAGGCTGCCAACAATGAACATCCACATGGGTGCCGTGACAGGCACTTATCTAGTTATCACCGTGAGTCAGCTTGACGTTAATACCCAGGCTAATAATGGCTGCCAAGTGGAGCTATCGCTGAGCTAATAGCAGCGATGAGGGACGGGCAGGTGAAACCATGGGGACATGTGCCACTCACACTCACGCCATCCGGAGGCCTCTTCCTCAGGCTGTAATTAGTAGCCAGGGACAACAAAAGACAAGCAGCATGCCAAGCAGGTACACAAGGGCGTGTATGGTAATAATTAATACTCACCAAAACAATCAACCCCTGGTGCTCAATATTCTATTACATACAGCCTGTTCTTAGTCATAAAAACAATGAAAACAAAAAAACAGCATGTTTGACATCAGTTAAACAATATGAAAAAAATTAAAGATGATACTTAAAGCAATATTTCAGAAGAATAATGTGAAATCATTGGGTACATAAGTCTAAAACAGTCTTATACAGTAGTATGAGATGGAGTTGGATATCTTACTAATGAACATTGTTTGCCTAGTTTTCTTTTTGCTTATTATTTTTTTATTCACTGTCAGGTGTATGGCAAAGCATAAGGGCCAAAATTATGAGTACACTCACTTAATAGTTGTTAGCTTTGCTTACTGGTCAGCCACCAGAAATCTAAAAGAATACTGAGCAAACATTTAAATCAATGACTTCTTTCACAAGTTAACCACTGGGTGTAAAAATCAGTGCTTTGCAGCTGTAAATTATCCCTCCTCAAAATCCATATCAGACCCTCACTAAGACACCATTTGTGTGCCCATCGAAGGTCTTAGATGCAATTACCACATGCAAAAAACAGCACCCATTTTCATATTTTATTGTCCCCAGTGTGTTTGCGACTCCGTTGTGGAATTTCTGACCTGCTGAGCTCAACCGGCTGAGTGATGTTTTAAATATAAATGCCACACATTTGACATGCTTTACATCGGAATCCTCTCTCTCCTGTAATGTGGAAACTAATGTGAACTTAAGGACATCAAACATTTCTTAAACTCAAGTAAACAGGACAGAAAAATTAAACATATTATTAATCAAATGTGCCATGGCTTAACAATATATTTACATCAAAATGCAAAAGAAAGGAAATTTTTCAAAACTTTCAAAAGATAAATCCACAATTTGCAGAGTAAAGGTCATTTGTGCTTCCTATATGTGCATAATCAGGTGCGTCTATTTCAAACGTCATTGCTCTTTACTCATCCTTTCATAGCGTGGTTGTTAGGTAATACATCCACCAGGGGGCAGTGGAGAGTTCAGAGTTCCGACGTCAGTATCAGACAATAACAAACTTGGTGACAGTGGTGAAGATGATGATGATCCTCAGAAAGACATTAAAAGTGTCCGATCAGTAGATGGTGTGGTCGGTGCAACTATTAAATACAACAAAAAATCCTTATTTTCTTTTTTGTTCGTTCTGTGGGCAACCCATCAGCTATATTGCTCAACACTGCCCCCACGCTTTCCAGTGGTACTACTCCGTTTGCACAGTCAAGGTATGGACCTGCAATGGGCCTGTAAACAGACCGAAGTATGTACATAAATAAGGCTGACGAAACGCTCCATATCTGTCTTTTGCATAGAGCGTCTCTGGGCTTTAGGGATTATGCAGCTTCCTTCTTCAGGTAAAAGTTTTATAGCAAAGTGCATTTGGATAATGTAAACTCTCACATCTTGAGCACCGGGGGTGTCCGAGGTCAGTCTTAAGGGGCCGCTGTCCTGCAGAGTTTGAATGTTTCCCTGCTTCAACACTCCTGACTCAAATTAATGAGTCATTGTGCAAAACTTATAGGCTGTTCAATTCAAGCAAATTCAGCTTCATTTGTATCGTGCCAGTTCACAATAATGTCCTCTCAGGGCACTTTCCAGTCAAATCACTTATAGCCAGTTCATGATAGATTATAAGTCAATTAAAATCAAATCTTGATTTTGATTCAATCCTACATCCTGAGCATCCCGTCTTACAGTATCAGTGAATATGCCAAGGAAGTAGCCTTTTTTACTCCTATGTTTTCACCAAATGCAGAGTAAACACCCTGCATATACTGCGCATACACAATACAACACTGCCTATGATTTTTTTTTAAATAAAAAGAAGCACTCTCCGTTACGAGACCTCCCAATGCGGCAGTTGCTGCTACACAGTATCCAAAGATGAACCCTTGCTGCACCGAGCCCAGGGGCTGATAGGAGATCTCCTGGGAACCATTAGTGAACGGATCATCAATGTGGTGCACAGGGAGCAGGCACAATTCATGGGAGAGTGCTGAAAGAACTCACAACACTCTAACAACACCTGTCACCCCTGCGCCTAATGAGAAACACAATTAGCAATTAACAGTGCGATCTGTCAGGGCTAATACCTGCCTCCCTACACACACACACACACACACACACACACACACACACACACACACACACACACACACACACACACACACACACACACACACACAC
>JAVQJG010223638.1:0-14281 GCA_036024015.1 Craterocephalus amniculus
AAAACACACACACACACACACACACACACACACACGCATATATATATATATATATATATATATATATAATTCTGGAAACAGAATTATTATAGAAGGATAAACATCTAACAATGTGTTTAAGAAAGTTAGTTAATGTTTAAGATGAAATTAACCTATTTGAAAACATCTGCCAGTAGCCTCCTACACTTATGGTTATTTCATGAGAAACGTTTATACCATGAAGCATAAGGACCAAAATAAATCTTATGTTGTAGGTATTCTAAAGGTTTGAGGCCAAACATGAAAAGGTTTTAACACTGATTACTAACTCATCACACAACTGTTGCACATGTTTAGATTGGAACTGCCTGCAGTATCACTGATTCGCAAGCTTTTCAACAAAGAGCCTTTTTCATGGATTTTCTTTAGGAAAAAACAACTGATCACTTTGCATAGATTTCTACCGAAGTGTGGGGTAAATGGGCAGAAATGTTAAAATTTTAAAATTGTAGCTCACATTACTGATAACATTCTAACATTTCACCTCTTTTAGTCATTTGAAGCTAATTTTTTCAATCATATTAGTTTGAAGGCCAGAGAGCCAAGCTCAAAGAATGACTTGATTTTTGTGATGCGAGCCATATACAGGGTTTTTTGCCATTCAAGGTCTGCAAACATAAAATATACAACTCTGAAGAAATAAAAAATTCTAATTTATTCTACATTTACATTTGAGCAATGTTGTGTAAAAACTCCCCAAATCAGATTACTCCCATATCTGGAAAAAGGAAAATAAAATCACCCAGTGATGCTCAAGCAAAATCCAAAACTGTAATAATAAACCTATGGATGCCATTTCTCTGCACACATCTAAATTACTGCATTCTTTCTATGCTTCTCTTTCTTCTTCCTTGGTGTCTCTTCACGCCGGCTGCAACAGCATCCAAACAGAAGGGCGAAGACTGCCAGAGACAAACTTCCCAAGACGAACACTACCATGACCACAAAACTGCCCAGTGCCCACGGCTCCCGCTGCAGACGATACAGGAACCAGTCCATCCAGTCCTCAGGTGACCCTGTGGGTTGCTGGTGCTCGGGGACGCTGCGCAGAAAGCAAAAAAGTAGTAAGAAGCTTAAGTCTAAGAGTCACCTTGTCCCCTAAAATGCTTTATGAAGCCAATATTGATCAAATATCTGAGTTATAATGCTTTATGTCAGAAAGCTCCACAGTAATCTGCTGATGATACAGGTTATTTGTAACTCAGCACATTCCCATTAAAAACTCACCTGGGTACTGCCATGTCCTGTTAAACGATCCTGTCACGGCTCAGTGGCTCCCGGCAGGCTGCCTGTATACAACTTGTCTTCTGCTCCACACAAAGCAGAGTAACTATATAAATAGCCCAAACACTACCGTTTACCATCACTTGAGAGGAAGCTTCTTAAATCCCAAATGGCTCCGGCTTTGCTCTGGGGACTATATAGTTTTCTCTGTGTCTCTGTATGGGCACGGCAAACTGAAAACAAGGGCTCCTGGTTAATGTTTGAACTCAAAATGTCGGAAGTTGAAGGCAAAGGAGAAATGTGGCGATAAGTTATGCACATAGTTACTGGTGACGCGTTTCTCTGATTGGCATTTGATTTGAGCTCAGTTTTTTTGAAAGATGATCTAATATTATTTACATGCAACATTTGCTGCTTTAATCATTATTCAGGATTTGTTTTATTACAAATAATGACATTTATTAATCTTATATAGACTCATAACAGCTAAACGTATAAACAAGTGGCTTGATGCCTAACAACTCTATTTTACATAAGTATACATGTGTCATAGTTGTACATCAAACAACAAACAGCTTCAATTTTCACACTTTTTTAAAATGATATGTCATATTTGTGTCAGCAGAGGGCGCCGACTGTTTAGACAACAGAGCAATTATCCAAAAGCATGCAACTCCAAGTCCACCACATTCACACATGTTGGAATGTTGTCGTTTTTTTCACACTTCTGATTAACGTTAACAGGATTCAGGACATTTACATCTGTAATAAAAGAGCGTCTGTCGCACCGGAGCACAAAGCGGCTTTTTGCTTTATCTTTTCATCCATGAAACACTGCCACAATGTTTCATTGTTCTGCTTTGTAATGAATCTTGATGAGTCGTGTCGCTTTGCTGATTCATATGGATTCCAGCCGCGCGGCTCATTGGATGCTGACGTAATCTTTAACCCAATACTGGAAAGATCATGACACTGACTTCTCATCATGTTTCACACCCACTTCACCTGATCCCTTCAAAGAAATCACTGACTCTGAAAGAATTTTTTGTTCATTTGCAGCTTTGATTAACGGTCTTTCATCATGTGAGGGGTCGTTTGACAGACTGAAGAGAGTCTGAAGGGTTGTATTTGCTGTCTGAACAAGGTGTCTGCCTCATTTTCAGGCCGGCTGCAGCGGCTGAACCCTTGAAGCCTGGTATTTGGGCTTTCCGCAACAGCAGCAGTGCATGCAGGAGATCACGATCATTAAGAAGAAGGTGGCTGCAAGACAAACAGGAGGCAGAGGGCAGAAGGAAATCACATTTAAAGATCTAGCCAATTACATTTGGCTAAACACAGAGAATTTCTAATTACATTGGATATAAAGTCATATTCTGTTTGTATAATGTTTGTTTTTTTAGCCATGTTGTTTCTTTTATTCCAAAGCAAACGCTAGTTGACTTCACTGGCACATTTATTATCTTCATAAACAGCTTTAGAAAGAAAGCTTGCGATGCTTTATATCTTTTGGGTATGAACAGTTTTGATATAGAGTTAAAGTTATGGTACAATGTGTTTACATATTGTTTTACTACCCCCAAGAGGCAGAAAGGCGCATTGCTGGTTTAGGATAATTAAATTATGACTATAAAGAACAAGTTGGACACGTTTGGTCAAAGTTTCTGTGAATCGTGCTGAGAGCGCCTCTTGAGAACAGGGATAACTTTGGGAGCATGTCTAGAGTTCGAAGCCCCTAATCACATAAAATTAATTTGATTTAAAACAACTGACAGAAAAAAACTCACCAACAAAGAGGATGAGGATAATAAAGGCGCCCAGCTCCACTGAACTTGCATGTGGGAGACCCTGCAGCTTGGTCCACACCTTCTGAATGATATCCATAAACTCTCCTTTCGCATCCATGCTGGCCCGTCGATACTGGGGGTGCAAGGCAAGATGCAAAAATGCCTCTGCTCTTCTTTCCAGGGCAGAAGAAAAACCTCTGTAGAAGCTGATACCTTTGAAGAAGACAGAACAGTGAGTGAATGTTTCACTCACCTTAAAATAAAAAAGATTTTCCTCTTCAGCTCCACCCAGTAAGAGTGCAATCTGAAACATCCACCCTGTAATTACCAATCTACCCTCAAAGGAAGAGAATAGCACCCCCTAATTAGCTCACTATTCACTAATTAACTTCCTGTAAGTGTAGGTGTATGTGTGGACGTGCCACACGTCTACAGCATGAGTCTTTTGCCCGACTGTGTGATCCACTACCCCAGGACTGTTATATTTGCCTCCACAGACAGGAGAAGCCATGCTGCATGCTGAGCTCGGTTATAAACAGTGCAAACTATTTCAGGCCTGGCACTTGAAGCGTGAGGCATGTCATCACTGGAGCAGCTGTGTGTGGGTGAGATCCTACAGGCTGGTACTAGACAGTCTGTGCAGGAGATAGGGCCACAAGGCTGTGAAACGGTGACAAACAGAAAGCTAAAGGCAACCATCAGCACAGATAATTTCTGAATGGACTTGGGTGTGTCAGTGATAAAAGCAAGTAGTATTTATAAGGTACCTATTTTCTTGTAATTATGTTATTTACCATTCATATAGTGCTCACATAGATATATATAGATATACATTTGCAAAATACCTCTAAGGATGGAGGAGAAACTATATGTATACATATAAATTAGTATAAGTAAGTAAATCAGCATAAGCATAAAAAATGTATATGTAATTTATATATATTAACATAAATTTTACTAGGGTATACCTTTGGTAGACTGACTGACTTTGCAAAGTTAACAACAGCTTTATTTAGTGATTTTCAATACTACTCAGCTGATATGTATTAGTTTAGGACGTTTGACGTTTTTACTCATTAGGCCTAAATATTGTGTAGGCTATATGGTTTAGGGTCAAACTTATATTTTTACATTCAAAAAGCAAACGCTAGCGTTTAGGAAGCTACGGCTAGCTGTAACTACGCTTAGGTATTATAGGGTTTTGTTTTCTAAAAACGAGGATTACTTACACCAAGGACACTTACAACTTTTTAAGTGCATTTTAAATGTTAGGATTAAGTGTATTAACTACTTATGATTAACAAAATTACAAAACTAGTTACCTGAGATTGCTCGTGTTCGCGTTGCTAGGCAACAGTCATTAATCGCATTTGTGTACTGTGTTGTCATCATGGGGTTTTTTGTTTATATTGATCAGTTGCACTTAGTTGTTTTGTTGTTTGTTTGCACTGCTATTTTGTTCAAATTTTATGGAGGTTTTTATCAGTAAAGTTGGGGGAAATTTATATTTTTCGTAAAGATCCTAATAAACAAAAAATCCTAATATCCTAATAAACAAAAAAATAAACAAAGATCCTTCCTTCCAGCAGCTATCAGGCTGAAGAACAAAGCCCTACAATAATTAATATGATTGTTTTGTTTTTTTTAAAAAGTACTACTACAATATTGAATTTCCCTATGGGATTAATAAAGTAGTTTTTATTCATTTCATTTAATCAGTTTTATGGGCCAGTACTGACAAGTACAGTCATGGTGCGTTCCAGTGACCCTCGGAACTGGGAGCTCGTAATTGACAGAAGGCCCCGACCCGAGATACCAGATTTAAAGATTGCTGCGTCTGTTAAAATTATCTATAATAAATGTACTGTCCGTTTTGTCTCCAGTATGAACAACAGCGGGTTGATATTATCATAATTAAGTGTTTATGGCGAGTTTGCTCGTGAAAAATTACATGTGTGGTTAATTATTTAAGTATCTGGCTAAACTGGCTTGAGCTTAAATAGTGCACGTTTTTACCATTTTTACCAGTCATGGCGCGAAACTTACTTGTGATTTTTTTTAAAAGATCCATTTCTGTAGTTGATATTTTGGTATCATAACCCTTCATGATTGGCAGCTGTATATAGTTATCAGCTCATAAAGATAAAAAAGACATCCGATACAGTTAACCACCAAATTCTCTAGACTAATCTTGCATATTTCAGTTTTTCTATGGATGTCTAGTTCTGGATCAAGTCATTTTGGACAAGTAGAACGTAATGTGCAGAACACAACTGTCCCACAGGGCTCTGTCCTGGGACCTTTACTACTCTCTTTTAATGAATGACCTCCCTGATGTTTGCCCTGAATTTAATTTAGTGATAGATGATTCTGTGCTCTTCGCTCAGGGGAATGATGCTAAACCAGCTGCAGTTAATCTGTCAAATATGTTTAATTGAGTTTCAAAGTTGGCTAAGAAATGCCTTCTGTCTTTGAAACACAAAAAATTTGTTTGCATGGTGAATATATAGCTTTTTATATTTTGAAATCTGCTACTGATGTTGTGTGTCTCTTAATTACAGGAAGTACATGAAAAAAAAAACAGAGTGGCACCTTTGAATACATTTTTTTCTTCAGTTTTTGTGGTTGTCAAGTTTCTGATGATATTTTGGTTCAGACAGGAAACATCATTTCCCAGCTCTTGCAGGAGTAAACAAATTTCCTGATATTGTCTTTGTGCACACTTTGGTCAACAGGATCAAATGTTTTAAAACTTGATTCTGTTACACTTAAAATTCCCCATTCTTCATCATCGGTGCATGAACTTCACTGTTTTACAAAGAAAAAAGGCTGGGATGTTTTGTTGAAGCCCTTCCAGCCCGGCCACCTGCCAGAAAGCGTGACTTCTGCTACTGGCCTTCAAATTGCACTCCGCTTCTTCATCTTCGTCTTTCCTGAGATAAAGTTTTATAAGCAGCAGAAAGCCAAAAACAGCTCCACCTTTAGAGCTGTTTACAAAGAGTCACTGTACTCAACAAATCCACATAGAGGTCTTTTATCCATGTGGTGAACTTGAAAAGTTCACCCCACTCTGCGAAGCTCAATATGTGTCAAAAATCCCAAACATAAAACAGCAACCGTAGAAAAACAGACTCTTACCTCAGCTTGACAGCGAGAACGTCACTCGCTCCACTCAACTTTTCTCTGAAAGCAGAAATAAACTCAGCAGACTCACGATGTTTCACGGCTGATCTATTCCCCCTCCCCCTCTGCTTTTGGTTTTACACTTTTCTGAAGTTTGTTTGTGGTGCCTGCAGGTCTCCGGCTGCTCATCGGACGGAGCAGGGCTGGCTCTTCGGGGGTAACTTGACCCTGTGAGCAGATCAGCAGCCACTTCTGCACGAGTGCAACTGGTCACTTTCTCCCCTCCTGTTCTCCTCCTTGTGGAGTTTGTGTACCTCCTCCCCTTTTTTCTCCTCCTCCTTCGGGTCTTTCACCATTCCTCTCTCTCTCTCTGCCTCCTCCTCCAGCTACTTTCCAAATCCAGTCTTTCAGTGGTGCTTAGGCTGTCTCTCACTCCCCCTCACCCTCTGCCATGTCTGTACATCTGAACACTCATTCACTCTTTTACTCCCTCCCTCCCTCCCTCCCTCCCTCTCTCTCTCTCTCTCCGTCGCTCCAGACCAGCTGTGCCAGGGCCTCTTTTTTGTCTTTCAGTCACCCTGGAGACGAAGCGCCATCTGAAAGGAGCAGGAGGGTTGGTGTGTGTCGGTGTGTGTATATATATTTGCATCCATCTGGTGTCCCGCCAGCTGACTCCCATGTTTTTTAAGAGCGAGTCCCCTCTGGTTTACTCTTCATGCACACATTTCCTTCTTGGAAAAATGAAACAAAGAGAGGTTTTGAAGAGCTGGAGGTGCAGCCGGTTTCTCCTCCATCCTTATCAGAGCCAGAGCATTCGTGGCTAGAAAACTAGAACAATGAGGCTGTTCCTTTAGCTTCACTGTTGTTTGTTTTGTGAAACAGCAACGCGGCTGGAATGTGTTCTTCAGGGGGTTCTGGTGCAAACTGGGCCCAGTTTGGGATGCTTTGATCGGGCTCCATTGTGTGGGTGTGCCGCTGGAGGATACTCAGGCATTCCAGCCGGAGCTGATTCATCTGCAAATGGCCGATTCTCAATTCCCAAAGTTTAATCAGAGCACGTGTTAGAGCTGAATGTTTGGGGAAATATTTGTTGTGGAGAATTTGACCAAACATTTAATTGCATCAGAAATTTATTAATTTTATTCATGTTTGTGATGTTTAAATGTTGTAGTTTTCTGATCTGCAGCTGCCATAAACCTGAGGTGTTTGTGTGACTGGTGACAGACAGAACTTCCTCCGGCGGCCACTGAACACTGACTGCGGGATGTGGTTAAGGTGCTGATGTAAAAACATGGTACTGATTCTAGCATTAAGATGTATTTGAGCAAAAACCAGAACTTTTTGACACCACCCTTTTTAGGAAAGTGCCCAGATTGGGGGTTTGCAACCTTTACAATCCACAGAGAAACGTTTACACTCAGCCACACTAAAAAAAAACTGCTTTAGAGCTGCAAATGTTGCAGGAACTTTTGTAAACGTATTATTTTTGATTAAACAAAACTACGACTGGACACATTTTATATTTCGGGTTTGGGATGTATTTGTTTATGTATTTATTTGAAAAAAGTCCATAGCTTCTAAACAACTGACAAGAAAAATATAAGGGGTTATAAGAATATAGAAAATGCAAAAAAATATATATTTTCTTGTACTTTTAGTGCCATTATGTTTGAAATCCAATGCAGTTATTTCCTGAAAAGAAACTGCCAAAGCAATATCTCTATTTAATAACATTAATTGGTTCTTTGTCATCTTTAACCTGGTACTAAGAGCTATTGTGGAAGGTGCAGACTGCGGAGCTGCAGGCTGCAGACCCCTGGCCTAGATGATCTTTCGCGACCTTCCTACAAAGTACAGGAGGTCTAAAATCAAAGTCTTACAGCACAACCACGTCTGGATGATCGATCTAAGATTGCATCTTTTCCAACGTCTATTCTCTGCATGAAGCAGTCTCTGTTAAAAGGTGTAGCATCACTCACCCTCTCCAAAGAGAGGACGATTCGGATCCTGTTCGCCTGATGCGAGGTCTTGAATCACCCTGTAGACAAACTATACGCAATGATGGGTATCAGACCTTTAATAAGAATCAAAGATTTCCCAAAAGCTCCAAAGAAATTTTATTTAATAGAAGCAACGTACAGGTAAGTACAATCCAAAAAGAAAAGTACACGTGTTCCTTTTTAACCTAAAAATCTGCTTCTTTTAGGGGACATACTGAGGCACTGCTGTATTAGGAAAGAAGGGACTCCTCTGGACAAGTAGGGGTTAAAGTCGAGGTCCTGGAAGTATCGGACAGCACAACAATAAGCGGACAAAGTTCCTTCATCTTCATCTTATAGAAACACAAACGCAGAGGAAAACGATAAAGTTATTTATTTACTTCCAGGTCAGCAGTGTGGAGTCACTGAAAACTTAAACAAAGCGACGTTTCCAGTCATGCTTTTACAGTGTAAGGTCTTAACAACCTCATACTGTACGCTATATTACGCGACGCAGCCCAGATTGAGTCAAACAGGCCGATGCAATGAGTGAAAATCTGCAAGCATCACAGGAATTTGTAGAGCAGCATTCAGCAGAAATAACTGGAACTACTTGTTTCTGCAGAATCTTATCAGTCTCCTAATTTGTTGTGGAGGAGTTTTGGCCCGGTCTTCTTTGCATTCCTTCGGCTGATTGGATTTGGCTTGTATTTGTTGATGCAAAGGTCCCATGTAGAGGTCTGGACTTTGACCGGAGCATTGCAACATCTTGATTCCTTTCTTTTTCAATCATTCAGTTTGGGATTGTTGTGATGGATGATCCAAATTCAGCCGATCTCCAGCTGTTAGAGAAGTGGACACACATTGAACTCAAGCACATTGGTATACACAGAGATCACTCAGTGACTTTGACGTGGCTGCAGCCTGCATCATCATCCGTCTCCACCGTGCTTGATGCCTGATTTGCTGTGTCTGTGGCATCATGACCACACTTCTCCACTTTAATCTGGTCTGTCTGAAGGATGTTGTTTCAGAAGTCTTGTTTGTTCAAATGTAATTTTGCAAACCTGGGTGGTTCAGCATGTTCATTCTAAAGACAGGAGGGTTTTTCCTGCAGCCCTTCCAAACAGGACATAATTAAACTTTTTCTAAGTGTACTGTCAGAAACTTTAACATTTTACATACATAATGAGCCCTGGGGCGTCTGACATGTAGCTCTTATCTTTCTTATTCTCAGACTATTACATGGTCCGCTCTTCAGATGAACTTGCTGGGATGTCTGTAGAATGATGGACTTGGAAATGACCTTATAACTCTTCCAGATTGATGGGCAATAACAGTCGCCTCTCTAAGATAATTGCTGATGTCTCTCCTCCTTGGCATTGTGTTAAAACATATGACTAAAATGCTTCAGAGCAGATAAATGTGATTATGTTTACTGATGAGCAATTCATCAAGTACAGTTGATCAGCAGCTTCGTGGCTGATTATGACCCTCTTAACTCCTATTAAAGCAATAAGGATGTATTGGTTTACAAATACTGATGTTGGCTTTGTTAAACTGATCATGGCAGTGTTATTCTTCCCCAAAATTATGTTTATATATCTTTAAGAGAAGCACAAGAAAGGCTTTTTGGAGCAGTTTCTGACCAGGACATTGTATAAATAATGTGTTGGATTGCTAAGAACATCTTTATGGTGGCTGCTATTCGGGTTTCATGTAAGTCTTTCCTCAGTACTCTACAGAAAATCATTCCCTGAAAACTTTTAGACATTTATGAATGTAATGATGGAGGGAAAAACTCAGTTTTATTTAAATATTTCCTTACATCAAAACTAAACTTGTAAAATTTCAAAATTTTGCTCCTGTAGTTTATATGATGCTATGATATAAGATCTACACTGACAAAGTAAATTCTATAAGGTATCCATACAGATGTGCCATCACATCAAACACATGCCCTCTGTTGTTGCTGAAGCAGCTCTGACCCGCTGGTGTTCGGACTCTGGGGCTCTGCAACGTCAGCGTCATCAACTGCACAGCTGCTTCCAAGTGAAGGTTTGCATTTCACCACACACACCAGGAAACTCCTGCCACAGAGGAATCCTCAGAGTGAATTCATAAATCATTTCAATCCTAAACACTGCAGAAAACTGGGTCAGTGGTTCAGGAGTCATGGACTCTTGTCTGATGCTTTTTATATAATATGGAGGTCTAATGAAGAGAGATGTTCCATTAAGGATTTATTTTCACCAGTTATTAATGCTAAAAGATATCAGATATTGATTTATAGAAATGTTTTAATATTTTGCGCGATGACATTGTAACGTAAATTTTTTTTTTTAAGTCAACAATAATTTATTTATGCAAACCTTACTCAGTGATGGCATCAATATTCAAAACCACAATACGGATTTTTTTTATGCCAAAAAACTTCCCTCCAGGAATTTTTGAACAATTTTCCCATTTTTTCCCCCAAAATCAATAATTTGGTGTATATGCAAACATTACACAGACACAGTTTATATAGCATCTAAACTTGAATTATTTGCTAAAGTTTACTTGAAGAATCCTGAGCACTTTCATTTTGGATTCATAAAGAGGCGAGCCATATTTGATTCCTTTATTCATCTTTCACATAAAAAGCAAGTGTTTTTTTTTTTTTCTTCGGCAGTGAAATATAGATCGCCTGCTCTCATTTGGTAAGTTGATGTCAAACTTGTCACCGGTTTGAGTTTTACTAAGTTATGACAGTTTCCTTTTGTTCAAATTAAAGAAAAGTCACAGTTATTGGGTCAGATGGGCGAATAAATCAAAGATAACATATGCAATTTCTTTTTATGGCCAGGTTATTTTAATGAGCTGGTTTCTCTGAAAACAGCTATTCAAAATTGGATTCATTTGGATTACACAATGGATTACTTTTGAATTAGATTATAATAACAGTGAGTTGGACTGTAAAAGGGCCTTGAGTTAACTTTACTCCAAACTGACATCATAGTACAAATAAAGCAGAACTGAAGTGAATAGATGAATCTTCTTGTAAATGACTTACAGGATGCCCAGTACAAGAAACGTCCGACGTGTGCCTGTTTGGCTCATTTTGTCAGAAAACGTATAAGAGCTGGTCTTTGCGCAACTGCACAAATCTAGTTTTGGTATGTGCATCTATGTGTTGAAACAAGAAGAGGATGGGGATGTTAGAAAGATAAGTGTGAAGTGTTGTCCAGGAAAGAAAAATAATATAAATCCATTTGCAGTGGTCGTCACACCACTTATCCTTCACCACAGCCGTCCCATTTGCAGAAAAAAATACTCATCCATTAACTCACACAGTATTTATATGAGGGGGTAAATGACACTTATTGTTTTCATGTTACGAAACATCCATTACTAATTGGAAAGCCGGTCATTTCCCAGCTGCTTTCAATAAAGCTGCTCTGAATTCTGAGCAGACGTCTGTTTTGAATCAAACCTCTTTTCTAGCTCTTGTCAAACTTTTCCTGATTCACGTTACTAAGCCTGGTGATTGCTCATGTGCTTGTGCAACAATGTGATTAATATGCAGAGGATGACAACGCCTCGGAGAAGTCTGATGCCTGCATGCTGTCACAGAAGATTACTGTGGAAGTGCCTGTGGGTCAGATCTGTCCTCATGATGTGTCCTTAATTCGTCCCATTTGTAACTGAAACAGTCTGATCTGGATAAGGAAGCTGTTTCCGTATGCGTCGTATGAGACCTGCTTCGTCAGCCGATGAAGCCTGAATGCTCAGAGGACATGTTGGCTGTCAGCTGGCAGAAAGTAAAAACAGCTCCTCCGACTGGATCTTCAGTCTGAGTCTGGCACCATCTGTAGCTTCATGGTGTTATTCGGACTTTACACAGGATATTACAGTGTTATACAGACATGTGGCTGATCTCACACTGATAAGTACAGTCATATTAAGAGTTAGGGCAGCACACATACATCCAAGCTCTTTTCTAAAAGAAGCTAAGTTTTCTTTGTCACAGTTAGATAACAAAGACTCAGGTTGAATTCTCTTTCATGACTTTGCAAGTGACCACATTAACAATTTAGTTTAGTGCATGCATACTAATAAAAAGCAAGGATTTGCTGGTGAAATGAGCAACAGCATTGATTATAAGAGCTGCACAGAAAATTAATGAGTGGGTTTTAGATTTTCACATACATGGGGTATAATTTACCATTATATCCTAGTATAAAGACAAAACCTATCACCATGTCGTGATCTGTCATGGCTTTTGTCACATTTCAGTTCCTACCTTTGCTCTCTGTTGGACTTTAGTTTAGGTTGTGGTTTCATTTTATCTCAAGATGCGATTTTCTGGTTATTTTTAGGGGTAGTCTGCTTCTTGTTTTGCTGTGTATGCTCACTTCCTGTTGCCGTTGCACCTGGTTCTCAGTTGCTAATTGTCACAGCAGCATCTCGTTTGTCATAACTCCCTCAGTATTCATGCTGTGCTGCTTCTTTTTTTTAATGTTACTTTGATCATCGCTATGGTCCTCTCTTTCAGTTTGTTTTAGTTAGTACTGTTTTACAGGTTGCAGTTCAGGTGTTCCACAGGGTTTTGTACTCGGCCCAATTTAGTTTAAAATTGTTACCTTTGAGCAATAGCATCAGAAAACATTATGTACATTTTATAGTAATTTTGCAATCCGGTTCCTATAGCAACAGACAGAATTTGAATGAGAACTGGCGGTCTAGATGGCAGGAATCAGCATATGACCCAAAAAGTTGGCGTTATTTTACAACACATTGGTATCATTGCATGTATCTGTAGGTTTCCATCAAAGCATGGAGAGAGCAGAAAGGAAAAACCAGCGTACACACAAGCTCACATAGACAGAGGTAGTAAATGCTCGGGAAAATTTGCTGGTTCTAGTGTTTCACCCTCATTTTTTCCAGACGTTTGGCAAGCAAGTTGCAGGTAAATCTCCACAGGAGTTCTAGTGTGAACATTGTGGACAATATTTCAGGGCTCCAGTGCATCTGTGGAAAAAATCTCACAAAACCTGAGGAAACTGATTGGATACTGAAGTTACAAACTTGTCTGAGACATAAAAGCCATGATGATTCCTAAGTTTTAGCTAAATGATTCAAGGAGAACCCATGTTGTTGAAAACTCAAGACTGAAAAACTTAAACATGCAGTTTGCATACATAACTGGGACTAGCATCATCGTGACTGGCACTTCCACGTTGAGAAACTTGTAAGCAATCTTTACCGCAATCTTTAAACAAGGTTTTTTTAAATTTTGTTGTGTTATGTTGTGCTTTTAGTCTGTAAAGCACAACATAACACAGCACAGGTTTGTGCTTGACCATTGCAACACAAACTGAGTTGACTTGATGATTTGAGTCTTCATTCCTTGCTAAAGAAACAAAAAACCCACTTAATCACAATTAGGCCCATAACATCCATTTTCTTTAAGGATCTAGTTGTGTTTAGTTGAAGGAAGGGAGTGGAGCTGTTGTTCCAGCAGGTGAGACAGATTACTGCTTGTGTTAGGCACTATGTCTGCATTAATATGTGTCATGGTTTTAGCGAGCTTTTTGACCCACATGCAAACTCTCAGGAGGCAACAGAGTTTTGAGGTATCTTTATTGAAGTCTTTACCGGAATGACTTCTGGAAGTGAAGAGGCAGGAATACTGCAAGGGAGGTGAGAAGAATGAGACCAGGGAGAGGAACCAAATATGTGATGGAGATACTGCTTACTGTTGTAGTGGTAAATCAGCCAGGAGGGGATGGTGAGTGGAATCCAGGTAGGCTACTTGAAGGGATTCTGTCAACTGGAGTGGAGCGGCTCGTTGGAGGGCGGACAGGTTTGCAGCAGTTGGAGGATGGAGGAAAAGGAGTCCTATCCAGCATGGAATGGGATGAATATACTGAATCTTGTGATCTGAGTAGTTAGTGTTTGTAGGAGATGGAGGGCCTTGAGGGGATGAATCAGACGTTGGCAGATGGTTTCCTTAAAAAGCGAGAAGACAGGTCAGCAAAAACAGTCTGACGGCAAACAGCTCAAAGGAACTCAGAGGGCTAGACGTTACCACGGAGGGCAAACAATCAGGCACTGAAGGGCTGGCAGCAGACTCCTCTTATCCTGTCC